>BJKM01001446.1:0-32500 GCA_015082035.1 Chaenogobius annularis | reverse complement strand
ATGGAATTACCTAACAGTTCCTGGAGCAGTGTGAACTCTGGGTTATTGGGCAACACTTTTGTTCCTTCCAGCTTGAAATGTTTTGAACAGATTCAAAGTTACTGCGTCACTGTGATGTAACAGCCCCAAGTGTTCATGTAACTGGACCAGTGCAATGGAAACAGTCGACAGCTGGTGATAAGAGCCAGACAGTGCACCGGAAAGCCACTGGAGGGAGCCATAAGCACTTTGCCCAGATTACACATTCATTTATTTTAGTAATACTTTTAAAAGACTGTGCTGTGGAATAGATGGGACAGAATGATGGAGAAAGATAAAAAATACAATTAGAAGTCACTTAAATGGCCTAAAAACGAGAACACACATCATTTGGTTTTCTGAAATATTAACAAAGCATCTATAACCACATTTTTACTTATTTATTACAGAACCAAGATGTTGGGAAAGATCCTCTCTCACCTCCTGGGCAATGCTGTAGATGAGCTGGAGGCCGCAGAGGACACTGTCGAGGAGCTGATGGAGTTTGAGGAAGGAGGATGGGTCATTGTCAATCTGCCAGGTGAGAGAAATACTAAAGACAAATGATTATGTACAAACAAGGGCTGTAGGGCATGTCCAGCTGATCGATTAGTCCAATAAAGAGGGCACCATAACCACACAGAAGTTCATTATAATAAAAATAAAATATATAGTCAGCTACTAAAAATTTTGGTCCGCTAAAACACCACAGACCACTGTTTCTCAAAGGTTTACGACTGGTAGTACTCAAAATCATTTTACGGTCTAGTATATGTTCAGTCAATTTTATTCATGTTTTTGATCTCCTTTGGGCTGGTCTTTGGTGTACTTAAATCATATTATAATCCTAAACATGGAAGAGTCAGTCCTGCTGTAGACCTGATTTAGATTTTGGTGGTACTCGGAAGGTCAGATATTTTCTTTTTTGGTGTGAAAAGTTTGAGATCTACTGCCATAGACCAATAAATTGACTTAAGGCCAACAAATGCTCTAGTTAGTACAAGCAAAGTAGTTCTCAAGCTTAAAGAACTAAACTCAAACCTAAGAAAAACAAAAAAGACCAAGACTAAACCAGGTCAAAAGCAGGAGTTAAACTGCAGTCAACTCCCGCAGACCGACATAAACCTGCTGTTGATACTACAGTGCAAACTCACAAGTGTCTCTCTAACAGAGGGTGGGCTGCTGACCGTGCCAGAGGTGGACCCCCTGGAGAACCTGCTGATCGAGCACCCCAGCATGTCTGTGTACCAGATCAGACACAGGGTCAGTGGAGCAGAGGGGGAAGAGGAAGCCAGCTCTGAGGAGGAGGAGGAGGGGGACGAAGACTTGCCAAGGTAAATATAACACTATAACATTATGGTGACTCCTGTATAAAAACTGTATATGATATTAGTATCAGTTATTTCAGTTAGGGCTTAAAAAGTGATCGATTATTGAAATAATAATATATTTAATATTTGAATCATTGCTTTCTGAACTATACGCAGACTCCTAAACATGCCATGTGCTGAGAGACGAGGTTTTATGACTCGGACTGAGCAGTAATCGCCCCAAAGGACCTAAAAACATGTAACGTGTAGTTTTAAGAAAAATTAAAAAACTCGTTGTGTTTGTATAAACTCATCTTGGTCAAATATTGTGATAAAATCGCATTATTATTAGCTATTGGCAATCCTAACAACAAATTGATTAATCGAAATAATAATAGCCAGATTAAGCGATTACCAAAATAATCATGACATGTCAAATACATTTATTCCTTACCAACACTTTGGTATCAGTTTACAATAACTACACCTTAATTAGCCTTAATAAAGTATGAACAAAGACTTAATTAATAATGAACAAAATGTTTTGTTAAGAATGATTCAGGCTTAGTAACTACTTAATTAAGGGTTTTCAGTTAGGAGTTAAGAGTATTAATTGTAAGCCCAAATCCTTCATAATAAAGAATTTGTTCATTATGATTTTTTAGGATTTTTTTGCCTCCTTTTATAACTAATAATAATTCATTTCTTAAAAAAATGATAGGAGAAATAAAGCGCTCCATCATTGCCTTGCTTCATCTGTCACAAAAACTGAGAAACTGAGACTGCTAGCTAAATAAACTTTCTTCTAAGATTCAAAGTAACAAAGGTAAACGTGTGCATGATTGTATGTGATGGTCCATGTCTGTTCTGCTGTCCCAGGCCCGTCGCAGTGAGGAGGCACCTCTCCTGGCGTCTGGCTGCCTGGGGCGTCCCTCTGCCCTGCAACATCCAGCTCCTCGCCGTGCAGAGGGCCAAGACTCAGGGCGAGCGCAAGAAACTGAGCCGTGGCGCCCTCCACAGGCAGAACATGGCCAAGACCAGATTCTCCGCAGCTGAGAGGCGCTATGGCCACTTCAAGCAGCCCTGCCAGCGCCTGTACAACTACTGAGGAGGTTGATGACGGTAGTTAGCAGGCTTGGCTTCAGTTTTTCAGTCATAATGCCCCATTCAGGTTTCCACTGTGGTATATAGTTGGGAAAAAAAAGCTGTTTACCTCACACAAGTACTGTATTCATACTAATATTCTGTCAAAGTCCTGTTTCAACAAAAGGTTTTAGTGAAAATTAGAAATCTCTAACTAGGAAAAGCTGCAAATGTTTTCGACGATCAACAACATCGAGTCATAATGGACATACTCCCTAATTTACTTGTACGTGAATACATATCTTTGTATATTTCATCCTTTTTGAAACAGGACTCTAGTCGTCGCATTTTATTTTTGAACTTTATTTTGCTCAACAATTTCCGTATTGGTTCTATATAAAGCCAAGCTGCACTGAAAAGCTTACGTGAACACTGATATTTGATTGAAACGTGACACCATTTGCTCTACAGGACAACTGAAAATGTGTGCATTTTTTCTTTTTTAAAATGTACTGTTATTATATTCAAGGAACAGCGGAGTAGATTATTATTATTATTATTATTTAGATTAAGTTTGTAGAATTAGATGTGTGGAAGAAAAAAAAAGAAAAATAGTTTTTGTGATCAGAGTGCTTTTAATGACGTGCCTTAGCTTTAGAAATTAACTAAAAGGGAATGTCATGTCTCAAGAATCTGTACTTTTGCTCATGTTAATTATGTGAAATAATGTTAATTATGTGCAATTTTGACAACCTCAAGTGAATTCGTTTGCTTATTTTCAATGTTTTATCATAGGGAACTCTTTGCTTTCTTATATTTTATACAACTACACATATTTTATGTTACAGAAAGTTAATTTTGTGTGTAAATAATGTTTAAAGCTGTTTTTCTATGTGACTATTTATAAAATGTACAAAAAAACTATAATAAATATTGTTTTGATATAAAAAAAAGAAGAAATGGAGTGAAGCAGCAATCGTTATTAAAGGTGCACTGTAGAACTTTTCCGGTGGGTTGTGGTTCTGTTGCCATTTCGCATCTTCAATGAAAGGCGTTAAAAACAATAAAACGTGGAAGATCTACCCTCTTACTGTGAACGGGATTGCCGCTCCATAGATCTGACTTGTAAATTGGCCTTTAAGACAGTGAAAATAGTGCAGTTACTAGTATCTACCACTTACACTTTAAACAATGAGGAAAAGACGTGTAAAAGGTTCAAAATGTCAAATTAGCACATTTTATTTCATGGCTGCGTCAAAACCAACAGACCTTTCACTTATTAGATTAACTACAATATTAGCAAATAAAAATTTCTTTCAAGTTTTTATTCACAAATCTGTCTAAAAAACGGACTAAAATGGCTTAACATAAATGTATTTCCTGAAAAATCATTGTCGCATGTGATTCCGATTTGTGGTTAAAAATATATTGACAATTTCATGCATTCAATATTCATTTAAAAAAAATTTACATAAAAAAAAAGACTAAATAAGGGATAAAGCAGTTCTGTGCAAAAAAGGCTAAAAGTGAATATTCAGTCTTTTCCCCTTTTTCTTAAAGGTGCACTTTGTAACTTTCCGAGTGGAGGTTCTGCCACATGATTGTCTCCATGGAGATGTTATCGTTTCGCCTGCAATGCTCCACAGTATGGCATTAAATCTATCTACGTTGCATTTATTCAATTACACAAAAACACATTGAAAAAAAGGCATTTCTTATAAAACTTAACGTTGAATTCTTACTTTTTTTGCACCACTTTTGACTCATTTCCACATGAAGCTGTCATTTTATAGTCGGGCTGGGAACCACAGGGTCCCTCACTATTCGATGTGATACACGATTTTGCGATACATGCGATAATCGATATATTGCTCAGGATATTCTACGATATATCATTATTTTTTTAAAGAACCCAATACATTTTAACTAAATGTTTTCTTTGTTTAATCACGGCCTGCACAAACTCAAAATGAAATACATCAATTTTAATCATCAAAACAGTCCAAATTAACATTCTTTCTAAATAAGACCCCTGACCTGTAACTTCGCCTGTTTACAGTGGCGAGTCAGTTCTGACGTATATTATACTATACTGTGTGTTGCTCTGTTTTGCTCTCATTGTCGAAGTTCTTTTACCTTCTTCATAAACCTCTTCACTCTCTCTGGATCTACTGCATTGGCCCAGTGCCCATCCTTTTTAAAATGTGAACCTACGACCATTGCATTCGCCTCGATGTAATCTTCGACATTCGCCCAGGTGACTCCAGAACCAATCAGAACGGGTATCTTCACGGACTGGGAAACCTCTGCAACGTAGAAACACAAACAAATACATTTCAATTGACAAACTTAAAGCAATGAAGAGCGCTTTTACAAGAATACGCAGCGACACTGATGATGATTCAGCAGTGTCGGCGGAGTGTCAAAGCGGTCAAAGTTGAGGCTGTGTACTGAGGTATGTGTACTGTGGTATCCGTAACATAGTGTTTATTTTAGCGAACACAGATACGAGCCGAGCACGTGCACGGCATTCTGTGGCGTCTGAGCCGAACTGGAGACGGGACCTAAAAATAGAGAGAGAGTGAGTGTGCTGCTAAGGCGGGGGACAGTTCATAGGTTCAATGCTGTCCGCTTCTGGGGGCGCTGCTGAAGAAAAGAAATAAAACATGTGAAGTACTTTCATCGCTGTATTCGTTATCTTTGCTATTCAAATTGTCAACGTCATTCGTGTCGTCCTTGTGACATAAGTACAACTGTTAGGAAGATAAGAAATCATTTTTATCATCATTTGCTTTTTAGAATGTTTTATGCAAGAACAGGGTAGGTCGCAGTTGTCCATGTGCAGGGGTGGAAAGAGTCCTGAATATTTGTACTCAAATAAAAGTACGATACATGACTAAAAATGTACTCCTTCTGCTAAATGTACGCCAGTCTTTTATACAAAACTTGATGAAATAAATAGTTTGAAGCCAGATTAAGTTGTTTTAAACAGCAATTTGCATATTCTTTTTAGCTCTGGCCAATCAGAGCAGGCGCTGAAGAGATGTTTTAAGTGTTTGTGGTTTAAATGTAACTAATTATAATTACAAGGTTAAATTATAATCAATAAAAAGTACAATTATTCAAAAAATCTACTCAATTATAAAAATGTGAGTATTTGTAATTAGTTACTTTCCACCCCTGTCCATGTGATTGCTCTGTTATGGTATAAGTATATCACTATTCAAGGAAGTCATTTTGAGCACGTGCTGTTTTGCATTGTGATATGGTCATCACACCAGTGTAACAATATTGCGGTGAAAACAACATCCCTGCACGCAGTTTTACTGCTTACAAAAAATACCTTACATTTCGATTTTGCATTAAAGAGTCATGGTTGAGTGACAGCTACATAGAACAGCTTAAAACACACTGCATAGTCTGTTTGTTAGTGATTAGTGCAACACTGACATCTTCTGGTCAAACAATGTTGTGCAACAATAGATTTAACAATAATATTCCTAGATTTTCTGTGCGGTTTTAAAGCTGCACAAGTCGGTTTCGAACATGTTTTGTGATCACTTAGAAGAGGTTTCAAAGTTTGCAGAACCTTTGAGCTGCTGTGGGTCTGCCTGCACTCCAGTGGCACTTCCTGTGATGATGAGACCGTCTGACAGGAAGAACTCGGCTGCTCGAGCGGTTTCTTCAATGCTCACATCTGAGGTCAGAGCATGAGAACTGTAGAAAAGGTATCATTTACTTACAGTGAGAAAAATAAGTGTTTGAACTCTGTGATTTTGTAAGTTCTCCCACTAAGAACTTATGGAGGGTCTGAAATTTTCATCGTAGATGCAGTTCCACTGTGAGAGACAGAATCGGAAAACATAATCCGGAATCACATAGTATGATTTTTAAATAATTGATTTGTATGTTATTGCAGCAAATAAGTATTTGAACACCTGAGAAAATCAATATTAATATTTAGTACAGAAGCCTTTGTTTCCAGTTACAGAGGTCAAACATTTCTTGTAGTTCTTGACCAGGTTTGCACACACTTCAGCAGGCATTTTGGCCCACTCCTCCACACAGATCCTTTCTAGATCTGTCAGGTTTCAGGGCTGTCGCTGAGCAACATGGAGTTTCAGCTCCCTCCAAAGATTTTCTATTGGATTTAGGTCTAGAGACTGGCTGGGCCACTCCAGAACCTTGATATGCTTTCGGAGCCACTCCTTGGTAATCCTGGCTGTGTGCTCCGGGTCATTGTCATGTTGGAAAACCCAGCCTCGATCCAGCTTCAATGCTCTGACTGAGGGAAGGAGGTTCTTACCCAAAATCTCGCAATACATGGCCCCATTCATTCTCTCTTTAATACAGAGCAGTCGTCCTATCCCCTGTGCAGAAAAGCACCCCCAAAGCATGATGTCTCCACCCCCATGCTTCACAGTAGGAATGGTGTTCTTGGGATGGTTCTCATCCTTCTTCCACCTCCAAACATGGCGAGTGGAATTTATACCAAAAAGTTCAATTTTGGTCTCATCTGACCACATGACTTTCTCCAATGACTCCTCTGGATCATTAAGATGGCCATTGGCAAACTTCAGATGGGCCTGGACATGTGCTGACTGTCCAGGCTTAAGCCGGGGAACCTTACTTATTTTATTTGCAATGCATGATTTTAAACCATGACGGCGTAGTGTATTACCTTTGAAATTGTGGCCCCAGCTCTCTTCAGATCATTGATCAGCTCCTCCCATAGGGTTAGGTGTTACTAATTTAAATTAATAAGTGGAGTAGAGGTGGACTTTAAAAAGGCAGACTAACAGGTCTTTGAGAGCCAGAAATCTTGTTGATTGGCCGGTGTCCAAATACTTATTTGCAGCAATAACATACAGATAAATTATTTACAAATCATACAATGTGATTTTTAGATTCGGTCTCGCACAGTGGAAATGCACCTACGATGAAAATTTCAGACGCCTCCATCATTTGTAAGTTGAAGAACTTCACAGGGTGCTCAAATACTTGTATGTACTTTGAAATAAACAAAACAATTTCCAATCCGTCTCAATGCACGGTTGTGACGACACCAATTCTCTCAGTACAATATTATTACAACATTAATCTCACAATATGATCTGCAAGGTAAATATTGTGGAGAGGTTGTTATAGAAACGCAACAGTTTCTCTAAAATGGCCCTAACCAGCTTTTTATGTCAAAAAAAGACAAATTAAACTACTTTTTATCACGCTGTGGCAATAAAACAATGCAAATTACAGCCAGGAGCTTACAGTTGCATGATAATACACTTTCTTTATAGACCCTTTAAAAGTTTGTGGAAAAATACATTCTGAATTCCAGAATAGATGTGAAAGTGAAGTGGAACATAATGCAATATCAGTGAAGATATACTTGAATTAGTCTCATGGTATCACAAAATAAGAAACATCAAGGGATTTGACGAATGAAAATCACTCAGATCCATCACATTTATAATTGTACTTTACATTATTTGTTTATTCAGATTATGATAAAACACTTAACATTTAGTTTAGGTTTTACTGGACAAATACTTGAAGTGTTTGACCCACAATAGTTTTTTAGATAGAGATTCATTTTATCCACAGATGTATTACATTCTTTTTTGTGATTTTAGCCTCTTTTTTCCCCCCATCTTTTGTAACAGAGAAGAAACTAATAGAAACTTCTACTTTGGAAATTCAAAACTGTTGCCTATTTTAGTTGTAAAAATTTAAACAATATTTTAATAAATAATAGTATTTAGGTCTGATGTCAATTCATAATCGAAAACTGTATATGTACTGTCTACTTCAATCTGCCTCCACTTGCCTCCATTGTGGAATTTTGAAAATTCTGATGACATACAAAGTGGAAATAAATCAAATATAAAATTAAAAAACAAAGATGGACTGTCCCTCACATACAAGGACAAAGCGAAGAGTCTTGGGGTCACTCTGGATTGTAAACTTGAGCTTGAGTAATTATAACAAAATGATACGTTTTTATCACCTAATAAACATTTCACACCTCAGTGACTTTATCTCCAGCTCTAGAAAAGCTGATCCATGCATTTATTTTCAGTAGGCTGGACTGTAAGACCTCCATCAGACAGTTACATCTGATACAAAATGCTGCAGCTAGCAAAAAAAGACCCCAGTACTACCTTCCTTCATAGAATACATTTCTAAATGATTTTCTTAATGGTAGAGAAGTATTTTCCGACCTGCTGACTGGTGCTGGGCAGTTGGTACTTCCTAGACTTCTGACCAAACATGGTGAAGCCTTATTTCTTTCTATTCCTCCCAATTGTGGAACTCCCTTCCAGAAAATCTCGGTTTTGAAGTAATGTGTAAAGGATGTGACCTTATATATTTGAATTGTATGTAAAGCACTTTGAGTGGTCTGTTTACAGGAAAGGGTCTGTGTAACCATTACCTGTGTTTCTTTTTGATGTCTGTAAAAATGTGCACATGCTCCGCTCCGATCTGCTTGCGGTATCTGAGTAAATCTCCGGCACATGCACTCAACAGGCCTTCGTCCGCCACGTGAGAGAAGACGAATCCCTCCGCTCTGATGAAGTCAAGACCTACCTCAATACAAAATATAGATTATGTCATGTTTTGTCTTTGATCAGTCATGATTAGCGCAGGTCTATATGTATATTCAAAGTGTTGAGAAGTGTGCCGTTAACCACCGCAGGCTTAGAATCAGATGACCTTTGAACAGAAATCCTGCAGTTACTCATTCCATTCAGCCGTTAACAAACAAATGCAAATGATTGATGAAGGTAAAATATCACATTTAATGGATATTAAAGCGGGAATTGAGTGGAAAATTACAATAAAATAATGGGTTACGCTGAGTTGTGCTGTGCTTCTATCAAGCCTTTTAATAGTGTAAGGGTGAGAGCTTATTGTCCATTAATAATCTGACCAAAGTAGGAGTTAAAAAAGTAGGCCTTCTCATCCAAATTAGTAAATCTGACTGGATAATTTAAATCAATTAAATGGAAAACATATGTTTGTGATATCAGAGCCTGGTTTAATGACATTTAAAGTGTATTTTTACATTTACATTGTATTTGCTAATTTAATAGATTATGATTTTTTTTTTTTTTTTCTGTACAAATACTTGAGGAAATGTGGGTGAAGTAGTTCAAATGTAACTAGTTACGGTTGCCTTAAAAGTGCAGATCTTCACTTCTCGTTTCATTCATTCTCTGTTAGCAGTCTTGCACAAATAGATCAAAATAAAAAAGATCTGAAGGTAGAGAGCGAGTTATAGATGGATAATGACAGGCATTATGTTAATGCTTTTACGTACAATGTAAATATGTCACTGGAGGAAAGTGTTTTTGTGTCAAAGCTAAAGGCTTTGACACAAAATGTTAAATATGTTAAATATTCATGTTTATATTTAACATGAATTTAAATATAAAATAGACAAACTTGATACAAGTACATAGAATGCAAAGCCTTTGTAAACAGGTTAGTTCAGTTTGTGGTGTTATTTTAACATTATTGATTACATTTATTATATGTTAGCATTAGCTTAGAGACAAGAGCACTTACTTTTATAAACATGTGGATGTCCCCAGAGGGAAGTACTTACATGATATGCAAAGGTCTTAACGTGCTGCCTGTGATTATCCATCTGGAACTCGCTCTCTGCTTTGTCTTCATTAATTATTGATTTATTTTAGCAAAACTATGCTAAATCCCCATAAGAAATGAATGGGGCAGGAAGTGGTGCTCCGCAGTTTTATGGCCACTGGAACTACCCAGGTCGGTTTACATGAAAAGGGCCAATTGTGTTACTTCTAAATAACGGTGCCTATAATAGCCTATTCATAATTGTTAATACCTTAACTAGAGGTAAAATGTATGTTTTATGATTTCTTTAATAGGTTTCTCATGTAATCTCATTACTATAACACTGTACTTGACAAGGTCATACTTGAGTTAACAATAAGCTCAATATGTTAACAAAAGTAATCTCCTTTGAGCTGACTGACTCCTGAGTACAATCTACTTTAACTGTCACCTTTGAAGTAAGGAAAAACAAAGTAAAATAACTGTCAAGGGGTTAAAGCAAACCTCTTGGTAGTCTATGAGTCGTACCTGAAGCCAAAGCAACAGCCAGGGCTTGGTGGTTGGCAGAGGACAGAATTTGGACGCCCAAGGGCAGAGCTGGATACTGGCCCCTCACAGCAGAGCAGACAGCAGTCATACACGCGCACACTTCCGGGCCCACGCTGAATGTGTAGGGGATGTCATGCATGTTCTCAATAATGAGGCCGTCCTGAGAATAAAGAACACAAGTATACGTGAGTGTAAGTGTAGTGAGTAAGTGAGGTGCACAGCAATGTTTTCAAAGGCCAAATACATTTCAAAGTATCAAAAATATCATTCCATCCCTCCTTGATATAACCACATGTTTATAATATATGTAGAAGATGGTAACAAAAATGTAAATTCTTTTTGAAAATGTTTCTGTAATTTGACTCCACAAGTGGAAATTCACTCTCTTAATTCGATAATTGTGGACTCAAAGTGAACCTTACCACTCCTGCATCACTGTAGAGTTCAGCCTCTCTACAAGCGTCTTCTGTGATTTGGGACATATTCATGGACGAAAGTGGTGTCCCTGTAATGACAAACTAGATCTATGTGGCAAACAGTTATCATACAATATTAATCCATGTTTATGTAGAGAATAATGTTACCTGGCAAGGCTTTTACATGAATCATCCCAATAACCACAGATTTTGAGGCGGCCAAACAGATTTAGAAATGTCATGATTTCTGCAGTCACAAGCAGAAGAAAAAAAAATCCGCATTTGGGTTTACTTTACTAAACGTGGACATCACGTGACAGATCAAGGGTCAATTTACTCATTTAAAATTAAAAAATATTAAGCCTGGTCGAATTATGATACGAGGGAATATACATATTATTTATGTTGACTGCATACTATAATTTACGATAGTCGGAGTCAATTGTTTTGATGGGTTAATGTCGTGATGTCATGAACGAGAATAGGCGCAAATATGGCAACCCCGCTAAAAAAAAGAGCGCCCCGGCGAACAGAGGAGTAAGCTAACGTATTTTTAAGGGAAAATATCAGTGCGGTTTTGATGACAGCAACTTAACACACTCTCCAAACATTCAAGCACACGTGGGCTTAGTGAAACTTGACGAATATGGTCGAATAAACTTGTATTTCATGGTTAAACTGCGTGACTTTCCCTTTGTTTACATCTGACACACTAGCCACGCGGTTGTTCGGCCACTTCCTATTCTGAAGCTCCGCCCCCACAGCTGTCACTGCCGCGACCACGCCTCCCACGCACCGGCAAAGCGTATAAACTCCACTTTCCATCTCTTTTTTTAGACTTTCTCCCGCATTTGTTGTGTTTTTACCTGTTCTACCGACTCCATCTATTCAAGAACCGTCCTCCAAATGCTAAAACCAGCTCAATATCCGCCACTGAAGTCCGTGATTTAGCGCCAAGTTAAATCACCTCCTCCCTGACGTTGATGGTTCAAGTCATCTGTTTCCTCCAAGGCGCCCGCTCAGAGGAACCAGCTCCCCGGTCTGATCGGACACACACAGCGCTCCCTCCAGCCCGATCTAAAGCCGCAGAAGCCCGAAAACACTTACAACTAACTTTGCAATCGTGGAGGACAAGAGTGAACTTCAAGAGCTTGAGGTAAGTGCTCCTTTTCTGGCTTTGTTGCGGGTTAGCATCGGCTACAGGGCGCTGCAACAAGTGTAGTGAATGGAAAGATTACAATCCACGCCAAATTGATGGAGAAATGTGTGCATACGTATCCTACATCTTAAATAAAGCGTGAATTGGCTTGTTTCAATGGTACTTCTGTTGTTAAAAGTTGGCGTCCCAGCTGCACCGGGTTCGGCCATTATTATATGGGAGGCAAACCAGCTGTCCAAAGTTAACCAAGGAAATGGCAAAGTTCTGCGCGCAAATAAACTAAAATTGAAATGTTTCTGCGTTGCAAAGACCCTGATGTTCGTTCTCGAGCTGGCATCTTAGCCATCCGCGTACATTTAATTAACTTTATTGAGCAGAAACATCTTGTACCGTTTCCATTTCCCCGCGCCCGGGCTCTGAGTTGCGCTTTGTCAGAAGGAGGGAGTTCAGAGTGGGGGTTGGGACCGCACTTAAACCTTGAAATAAAGCTTTTAAAACCGTATTTATTTCACAGGTTTACTCCAAAACAGACGGACGAGCTCGTGTATGATGCTAGGAAATCGGTAAGTTGGATGATTTTTAATCGATCACTTTGTCAAAATGTCAATAGCCTAAAAGTTTGCCTGGATGCAGCTCCATTCAGCTAGTTAGCTTTAGATGCTACGGTACTTTTTGAGCAAAGAAAGAAAGTTTCCAAGTTACGACGCCGATTGTCAGGTTAGCTATGTGTTTTGCCTTTAATCATGTTGGATTCTTGTTTTGTTTCAGGGAAGAGACAGAACCGAAATCTGTTTCCTCCCGAGGTGTGCAAAGAAGCAGTTCGACCGAGAAAGAGGAAGGCAGATGTTGCCATTGTAAGTAGACCAAAAGGCGTCGCTTTGGCCCAACCTCATTAATACCTCATTTATGTGTGTTCTACAGTCTGTTTGTAAGGTTCTTTCTTGTCGTTTTTTTCATACTGTGTAACAGGTTGAGGCAACAATCAGAGGTCTGCCTGTTGACATATGTATTTTGGGGAATTTAAATCAATGCATACAAGAAATATTATAAATGATGGTGGATGTCTTTTGTCCTTCCTAAATGACCATTTTTGTGCTTTTTGTCTGATTTCCAGTTTTTACATGATATTGACGAAGAGGTAGCCGGGATGACCAAGAAGAAGCATCGTGATTGTGAGGTAGGTTTGTGCAGATTTGAGTAAAAATTTGGGATTGTGTTGTCTCATCTAAGAGAAATTTGAGTTGGCCTGAAGTTTAACCGATGGAGATTTTAAGATATTATACTTTCCGTTTATTAATCAATAAATCAAGTATTATTACAAGGGCTGAAACAAGTTAATCGACTAATTTAGTAATCAAACAATAGTTATTTGGACTTTACACAGACTCCACAACGTGCCATGTGCTGAGGGAAGAGGCTTTAGGTGCCAGACGAATTCAGAATTGCATCAAAATGACACAGGAAACATGTAAATTTAGTGTTAAAAAAAAAGAAAAATATTAAGTTTTAACAGTAAAGTATAAATATTTATGGCCGTTTCACATTCTAAACAAGTAATTGATTAATCTATAGGCTAATCCCAAAATTAATCCATTGGTCAAATAATTCTTAGTTGCTGCCAAGGTTGTCAAAAGTATCAAGTCAGATACTAATGGATACTCAAATGGTTGTATTTAGTTTCAATATTGGTTTGAGTAAGTATTGATACTAAAAAAAAAAAAATCCCCCTTTTTTTTCTTTTTTTTTTTTTACAGGACAAAATTTGACGTTTCCTGAACAGTTTTACAATGACCTGGCGCTTTATCAGAACTAGTATAAGACCATAGGGTTAAACAAAGTACTTTCATTTAGTGTTGAAAATGTCATTCATTTCATTTTATTTATTCATTTATTTATACGGGGAAAACCCAATGTGAAAAGTTCTCTTTTTCTTTGGTACCCTGTTTAAAACACAACACAAAAGACACATACACAGGATACTAAAACACAAATAATAGAATTAACTCACAATTCATAAAAATAGGAAATCACCATATAAAATGTTACTGTTTGTTGTTAGAAGCAACATCAACATGACTAAATAAAAAGGAAATTATTAATTTTCTTTCATTCTAATACATCACTGTACTATTTTAATACTTGACAAGCTTTATGAAATCAAACTTTCTGAATGCCAAACTAAAGTTATTGTGATTTATAAACTGCCACTTAAACTCTCTATTGGGTGTACTTTTTGGGTCCATATTGAATAGAAATAACATAATTTGCCTCTAACGTAATACAATTTATTTGCGGCGCCGTAGTCTCCCGAAATCTATGAGCAACACCGTGGAGACTGGATATTTTGTTGTATTACGCTGCCTGTCCGATTAAAAAAAAAAAAAGAGTCACCTCCAAAAAAAAAATGGGCACAAGTCCTAATATTTTGTTGGACCGCCTTTTAGCTTTGTTTACAGCACACGTAAACATGGCATAGTTCCAATAAGCTTCTGCAATATTAAAAGATTTATTCAGTATGAGGCTCGTACCTTCTGTATTTGCATAAACCATTGCACCCTTTAGCCATAGTACTTCACAAGACAAAACATGATCTGTATGGGATACTTTTAAGTGGTATTTTGGTATGATCAAATGCCACTAAGACATTGAGAACAGATGAACTGGCTGTTTTGTGCAAAAAAACAAAAAAAACAAAAAAAGTCACGTCAACAATTTCCTCTGACTGTGGACTATTAACAAGTGAAGAAGCCTATACTTATCCAATAAATCTGTGGTGTACAAGTTTGTGATGTCAATGTTATTTCCCTCGTGTGGCATCATCCCCCCACCCCCCCCTCCTGCTCACCCACCACCCATCCCCAAACTATCACATGACAACTTGGCGCTGAAGACACATGGCTTTGTTAAGCAGCGGGACACAGAACATCACGTCACTAATAACTGTTGAAAATGTTGCTGGAAAATGAAACGACCACGTTAACTGGTGTTCTTGTCCTTCTAGAACACGATTTTAAGAAGAAAGAAAACGTATTAGTTCTGCGTTTATGTTGTCTGGCAGCATCACGATTGTGCCATGTGGGCGGTTGGAGGATTCATTCAGAGAGTCATTTTCTTTCAACTGTGCGAATAGATTGAACCTGTCATTTTGAACTTTTAACGTCTCATTGTGGCTGTGATTGATCAATTCCATGTTGTCTAGATGTACACATTTGTCCTTTTTCTATTACAGATATGCCCACAATCAAATCTTCTTAAAATAACTTTCATTGTGTGTGTTTTTTTTAGTTTTTTTTGCGAACACACTCTCGCTTACAGGCTGAAAGTATGCTTACCCAGCGCACAGACTCCATCCTTTGCAGTTTAGCTTTAAATGTCGGTTCCGCTGAATGCCGGGAGTCTGTGGGAGGCAGAGGAAGCGCCACGGAGAAGGCCGCGATCCGATGCCGTCGACGCGCCTCTTATGCAACGACCATTAGCGGCGATCGAACGGCCCGCGTGTCGGTGAAGTGCCCGTAGTGGGAGGATGATGACTGTCGCCTGCAGAAAAAGTACCTGACAAGTGGAGGCTGCTGCATCAGTGCGATCAGCAGCGCGCACGGCGGTGTTGCATAAGATATTGGCTGAATATACAGAAGGTTTTAGACGAGATACTGTAAAGTGACTGAAGATACAAAATGAATGCATGTAGACGAGGTGGGCAATGCATCAAATAATCAATAATTATGTTGAGGTTGATTTTGTTTTAGGCAAAATTTGAATGCCTAAAACAAAGGCTGCACGACACCACCAAGAACCAAATTTGTACATAAAAAGGAAAATCATGAATTCATTCTGCCTTTTTTTAACGTGGCCGTTATTGCATTACATATAGTTTGTTGCAGTATTGATTACTGATCCAATATTGCGATATCGATAGGTTAGTAAAATGCCCCTAATATCTGGTATATTGTTTAAAATACAAAACTCAGAACGCTGCAAAAACGTCTGATTTTAAAATAAGAATCGAACAAAACTTGTGATCTTATTTTAATCTTTCAAAACAAAGGTACAAAGTGATATTTACTTCAGCAGATCATTTTGCAGTTCTTTCAAATTCGTGCCTTGATAGCTAAACCTCAACTAACATTTCTGTTGGATTTCCCGAAATGATTGTTAGCAAGATCTTAATTCTTGCCTATGTTGCCGACACCATTAGCAGTACTTAGTTTCTCTAAATCCATCAGCCCACAAGAGAAATTACTTTATTCTCTATCATGTAAAATGGCTGGACAGTCACATGGTGTATCAAAACGTACTTTTATGGAATATAATTGTCCAACTCTTGCCTCATTTGCAATACATTCTATGAAAACATGTATATTTGTGGTTGTTAAAACGACTTATGTACTCCGGAGTCTCATCTCACTGTGAACAATGGTGCAAAAACTAATCCTCATGTTTTGGAATTTCCCTTTTATCTTATACAGCCCAGAACAATGTCGTGCAGGTCCCACATGTAAACACCGCTTCTTCCTTTACGTTCCCACTGACATGTTTGTTTATGCACATGTACAGGAGGGACTTTTCATAGTCTATTCATATCTGCTAGTATAGTATATGATGATGACAACAAACCATTCTATTCCAAGACAAACAATTGTGTAAAATTATGCGGTTATTCTTATAAAGGCTATTGGACCTTTTTATCAAATTTAAACAAAATTAATTGTAACTATACTAGACTTTTACAAAAGGGCTATTCAAAGTTGTATGTCAGATATAATGCAACTATAAGCTTGCTTTGTTAATTTTACATTACTATATTTAAAGGGGCTCTATGCAACCTTTCTGGTGGCGGTTCTGCCATCTTCTAGTTTCTATGGAGATGATTGCTTTGCCTGATATGTTCCACAGTGTGGCATTAAACTTGTAGTGACGGGTAGGGCGGTAAAACACAGTAAAACATACGAAATAAACGGCGACAGAAAATATCATAATAAACGGTATTGTTGAAACTGCGCGCGGTTGTGAGTCTTCCATTTGCCCGCTCTTCTTGCGCGTTATCGTTTCTGGGCTGGACATTTATGGCTCCAACAACATGGCCCCTTTCGGCTCCAGTCTGGCCCCTGTTGTATTCTTTATTTACTTAAGTGCGTTCCCTTCAGGCACTGCATGTCTCGACAAAACCTGAACTGTATAACCCAAAAAAAAAAAGAAAAGGCTGACACGGGGAGAAATTCAAGCAGTTTATATTGTGTGCCTGGGGTGGAAATTGCGTTTGCTGTCAATTTAAAATGCAGCTTTTAGATTTGAACCCATCTGCTCTTTGTTTTGTTCCCGTAGACGTACATCGGCAGCGTGGTGATCTCCATAAACCCGTACAGGTCGCTGCCCATCTTCACACCGGACAAAGTGGAGGAGTACAGGAACAGGAACTTCTACGAGCTCAGTCCACACATGTGAGTGCCATTCGATGTCATGGAATTCGTTGCAGGGATAAAATAAAACCGCTTTTAGGACCAAGATAGAGCTGGGCGATGGTGACAAAAATGAATATCTTGATGCATTTTTGGACCATCCTGTTATTAATGCATCAGGAATGTGTTCAAATGTGCCTGTAAATGTCTTAATTGAGGTTCAAGTTTCGCACAAAACATGAATGGACCATAACATTCACAAGAAAAGGGCAGAAATATCACTTTTATACCTTTTTTCTGGAAGACTAGATTAGAAATTTCTATTTAATCTATTTCTAATCTGCTATTTTTTGTGGCATTTATTATTTTAATTATAAACGATACACTTGATATTCTAATTTGGCATACTGTATCTCCAACTCTTCTGATATTGTATATATGTTTTTTAAATATAGTTCCCATCTTTATCCCAAGAACTTGGTTTGGTTATGCGTCACAAATTTGGAATTGCGTCAGTACAAAAGTGATTTAAAAGCAATAAAAACCTCTCTGTCAAGAGTTGTTCCACAGCACATTACTTCGGTATATTAGTTTTGTCTATCATTTTCAAAAGACATTGTTGCCCGCCATCGATAAATGTGGCAGATTTAGCCCTAAGCGATTCATTTATTCCTCTATACAGTGATGAATTTATTATTTTAGACATTAACACGTTCTTCACGAAACAACTTGGATATAAATGGTGGTCTGCGTCAAGAAGCGCATCTGTTTATCCCGTTAGCAACACAGGAAAGAGAACATGAAGCTTAAGCTGCAGGCTGAGATTGGCCCCCCATGTTTGTTTTCACCACGACAAAGAAAGAAAGAGTGGTCAGAGCCTCAAGAGCGATTGTTCAGTTGTTATGAGTCCGTGAGCTGCAGATGCAGTACAGCCACAACATGATTACGTTTCTTATCAACTGATGCCAAATTTCAACTAAATATGAGATTGTTTTCCTAAGAATCCAAAATTGATTAAAAAAGAAATAAAAATGGTGCAATTTAAAATATTCAAAAAACACATATAGGATAATTTTCCACGTTTTGTCATGGCTTTGTTTGGTTTTAATTCGAAGACATTTTTATACTTGCTTCATTTACTCAAGTTGGGAAAGTATCTTACAAGAGAAACGGGGAAGCAACCAAACATTACCATTAAATATTAAAAACTCTGTGTGAACACACTATAATGACACTCATGTTTTATACATTGAAACTGAAAGAACACATTAAGATAATAAGAAAAAACTTAAAATTATGCAGAGTTTGCACCTTGCTTTTAAGACTGTTTCAGGTTTTGAAAAAAATATATACTGTAACCGTTACATTATTCAACATGGTTTGAAATGAATGATGATAGATCATTTTTCAAACCGTGTTATAGTGACAGGAGAATCACCAGGGACCAAGGATCACAGACCCAGAGTAATGGTCATTCTTTACGGCGCTGCCATCTGTCCACTCGGCAGCATTAAGACCACGCGTTTGCTCGGAGGCAGCCAAAGACCAAACAAAGCCCCAGTAGCCGTCAATTACCCTGGTCTGGTCCCGTCCCATTCATGCGGGCTGGAGCAGCGTGTGCCAGCCCTGGATCACTCACTCTTTTCCCCCTCCCCCCAGACAAAAGCGGGATCTGGGCTTCAGTTTTCAGCTAGAGTCCAGACACGGCACTTTCACTCACTTTTCTTTGCTGAATGATAAGTTAGAATTTGAAGTACATCACTTGTAGCAGCAGTGTCAGTGTACTCGCATTTCCAACTTGATTTTGATACAAATGAAATAGTTTGATTTTAACACAAATTCAACACAAAATATTGATAGTATTTTTACTCATTTTAAACCTTTTCAGGAAAGAAAATGTTAAATATTGATGGAAATTACTATCTAGTTTTGATAATAGTTTTAGCATTGATCAGTATCTGCATAGGTTTTTATTTATTTTTTGACAACCCTAAGTAGCACATGTTACGTATTATTTTTCTTAATGTCTCCAGTAGTTTTGGTTTTCTAGTTTGCCGTTTTTCTTTTTTGAAATACAAAAAACAAATGTAATCGTCTTAAACTAGACATTAGGGACAAGAGAGGCACAATCTCTTTTTCTCATATTATACAAATTAACTCTTTCCTTTTTATTGAACATTTTCATATAGTAACTGCGTTGTTATGACACTATTTCGCCGCCTTATTGTGCTTTTTCAAATATATGCCGTAGTATCTCTTTTGCTAATAGACGTTGTGGGCTTTGAGGCGTTTCGAGGTGCACGTTTCGCTGTCCTTTTTTGATGGAGTAGTGCTCAAGGATGTCAACTTTCCCTTGAGATAACAACTCATGGGGTTTAGAGGCCAAATACCTCAACATTTGTCTCTTAAGAGTCGCAAGGAAGATGCTCCGTTGTCATGTTGGAATGATGAGCTGGCGACACGGTGACCTAGACCGAACCGTTGATTGACGGGTCTCGCGTCTGCTTTAACTCAACGGTTTAACGACGGTATGCGTTGTCAAAAAATGCGCTCGAAAATACGGAACGTCCCTGTTGTTTGTTGCCTCAAGCCTCACGTTTTAAGCCCAAGATAATGAGACGTGTTCCCGTAAAAGGCCCCAACTGACATTCAAAGGCAGATTGTTTCAACATGCTTAATAAATTGATCCTAATCCGTGCGTGTCCATCTGGACCCGGCCGTTTTGAGTGAAGTCAATGCTGTTAAAGCTGTAGGCCCAAAGTCGAGCGCATTTGGTGATCTCATGGCTTTCAGTTTCCTGTTTAGAAGCTCCTTTTTTGAGGTCTTTTCACCGTTCGAATGAGGGACTAGTTTGTGTGGGGCAGCTGAGTTGGGAAAATCTGATATTTCTGGACATTTGAATACGTTTTGACTTGACTGGTATTCAAACCAGCGGTAAGCAGTGAGGCTGAACATGTTTAGACAGTAAATGCATGATTTGAAAGGGAAAAGGTTTACTCACTTTAAACAAAAGCACCATGTTAAGACAGTTGTTTGTGTGTCGACATTGTGAGTTGCATATTTTGGAGCACTCTAAGGGCAGAACGCCGTAATACTTGCACTAGTACTACCTCTTTTGCCATCCAAATTGTAAAAGTACAATTTGGATGACAATTAATTGCGAAAAAAAGGAAAGTAAAAAAATCATAAACTGTAATTTCCCGGGTTTTGTTTTTTGTGCACTGGTCTCCTAAAGTCTTGGATTTAGTGACCGAAAAGAGCTTCCCGTCATGTGACCTGTGACATCGGGACCGCACAGTCTCCGGTTCAGTTGTGTTGTGTTGAGACGGATCAGGGTGACTTTAATTCAATGAACAGCGGGGTATTTCTGCCTCTTTGATCCGCATCTGACACTGATGCACTCGATGACTTCCAAAATCAAACTGAAAAAACGATAGTATACGCACAAATGTCTGCCATTTCAACTCTTTATTGGTCTCAAATTCTAAGCAATACTTACTTGAGAGTATTATACTGTAACGGAATGAGGATTTAGGATTTTTAATTGTCTTTATCCCAATTGTTTAGTCTAACAATGCAATATATATATTTTTTAATTTAACTTTATTTAACCAGGTAAAAACCCAATAAATGTGTAAAAGTTTTCATAATTGTGTGCTGCAAGAGACATTTAAGAAACTACAGTTAAAAGCATAGATCATTTTTCTAGGATTCTTGACCTTTGTTTAGTATTTTATCATTTTAATCTTTATGGTTTACACTTTTCCTGGTTGTGTCCTGGTTTGAGTCCTGGTTTGAGTCCTGGTTTGAGTCCTGGTTTGAGTCCTGGTTTGAGTCCTGGTTTGAGTCCTGGTTTGTGTCCTGGTTGTGTCCTTGTTGAGTCCTTGTTGTGTCCTTGTTGTGTCCTTGTTGTGTCCTGGGTTGTGTCCTGGGTTGTGTCCTGGGGGTTTGAGTCCTGGTTGAGTCTGTTTTGAGTCCCCTTGTTGAGTCCTGGTTTGAGTCCTGGTTTTGAGTCCTGGTTTTGAGTCCTGGTTTTGAGTCCTGGTTTTGAGTCCTGAGTCCTGGTTTTGAGTCCTGGTTTTGAGTCCTGGTTTGAGTCCTGGTTTTGACTGAGTCTGGTTTTTGAGTCCTGGTTTTGAGTCCTGGTTTTGAGTCCTGGTTTTAGTCCTGGTTTTAAGTCCTGGTTTTAAGTCCTGGTTTTAAGTCCTGGTTTTAAGTCCTGGTTTTAAGTCCTGGTTTTAAGTCCTGGTTTTAAGTCCTGGTTTTAAGTCCTGGTTTTAAGTCCTGGTTTTAAGTCCTGGTTTTAAGTCCTGGTTTTAAGTCTGGTTTTAAGTCCTGGTTTTAAGTCCTGGTTTTAAGTCCTGGTTTTAAGTCTGGTTTTAAGTCCTGGTTTTAAGTCCTGGTTTTAAGTCCTGGTTTTAAGTCCTGGTTTTAAGTCCTGGTTTTAAGTCCTGGTTTAAGTCCTGGTTTTTAAGTCCTGGTTTTAAGTCCTGGTTTAAGTCCTGGTTTTAAGTCCTGGTTTTAGTCTGGTTTTGAGTCCTGGTTTGATCCTGTCGTTTTGAGTCTGGTTTTAGTCCTGGTTTTGAGTCCTGGTTTTGAGTCCTGGTTTGAGTCCTGGTTTTGAGTCCTGGTTTTGAGTCCTGGTTTTGAGTCCTGGTTTTGAGTCCTGGTTTTTGAGTCCTGGTTTTGAGTCCTGGTTTTGAGTCCTGGTTTTGAGTCCTGGTTTTGAGTCCTGGTTTTGAGTCCTGGTTTTGAGTCCTGGTTTTGAGTCCTGTTTTTGGAGTCCGGTTTTGAGTCCGGTTTTGAGTCCGGTTTTGGTCCTGGTTTTGAGTCCCGGTTTTGAGTCCCGGTTTTGAGTCCCGGTTTTGAGTCCCGGTTTTGAGTCCCGGTTTTGAGTCCCGGTTTTGCGTCCCGGTTTGCGTCCAGTTTAGTCCTGATGTAGACTTGGTTTGGTCCTGGTTTAGTCCCAGTTTAGCCCCAATATGTTTTGTTGGTGCAAGTACGACCACACCCCCAATCTCGCAACTCTGAGTAGAACATGACTAAATAAGAGTTAATTAGGACTACATTTTGTTCCCCACTTTTCTATGATGCTTTTTATGATGTCATTTTTTGCGATATAGATTTAGCATGAATATCTTTAACTAAATGTGTTCTCTGCGTCGTTTGTCTGCGTATAATACTGTAACTCCTCTGTTGCCTTAGTCATAGACCAACCACAGAAGCATGTTTTCTTTCCCAGTGTTGTTGTCATTATAAAACATTTGCGTAGGCAGGTGTTTGGCGGAATAGAAAAGTGTTTCCATTTATCGTCCTGGACAGGCCCTGGCTCGGCGTGGACTACAGCTGGTTTCCTATCTCTCAATCTTGTCAGAGCTCTATTGTTTTTTTTTATTGAAGCATTTCAGATGTATTCACAGGAACGAGCCCCTGTGGGAAAAGCTACTGTCACACTGGTCATGAAAGGATCAGGTGGGCCTCTGAGCTCAGCTGTGTCCTGCGCTCCGTGAACGTGACAATATTTCAACAATGTTTTATGGGTCGGAGAGTAAGACGAGCATTGTTTTTATTTGACGCAGTGTTTTACGTGTTGATTTGTTATTGTAGACGGTGTCATTGCTGTGCGGGCGTTTCTTTTGAGAGCGCCGCATCAGACTGTCATCGTCACTGGGCACCATTGTTTAAGTTGAAATGTAGTTTTAGACCAAGTGCATTTCCAGTACACTTTGTCCATTGTTTAGACTAAATACACTGCCCTTTGAACTCTTTGTAGCGTTAATGTAACTTTAAATACTGGTTTTAATGGTTACTTATAAATGACTAATGCTTGATGTAGTCTAAAGAGAGGAGTAATTTGGGGCTGCGCAATATACTGCAGAAAATATCATTATCGCTATAATCACAAGAAAATAGATAGTGATTATAGACCAACACCACCAAGTTCCATCTGACCGAAAAGGACTGCTTTTTAAAAAAAAAATTCATTTTAAGATGTGAAATGAGGCAGATTTTATTCATAAGTTTCACGATTAAGTCCTAAATTAGACTCATTTTGGTCTTGTTTATTTTCTGTAAAGTTTTTATTTTGACTCACTAAATGAGGATTTTTTTTATTTAACTAATTTATATTATGCCAAAAAGTCTAGTCAAATACAGTAATATATTTATCACAATTGAATGTCACACCCTTTTCTCACGATTAATATTTAGTCTATGTAACTTTCCTGATGGGTCTGTCATTTTTTTGTCTCTATGGAGATGTTATTGCTATCTAACGTACCACAGTATGGCATTAAAAATGTCTATCCTGCATTTCAATCAAATGTGGTTTTATTACTCAAAACAAGCCATTTTTCTTGCGGAGAGCACGGTCGCCTTTCTACAGATCTGACCTGTAACTTGGCTCGGTAGCATCACCTGCTGGTTTCCATAGAGATAACTTTATTACCACCAGCCATATATAATATTGTTTTATGGTTTTATGGACGTAAATGAAATAAGTTCAGCAGCATTACCGTATTTTATATTTCCACTGCATTTCCAGCTATATTGCGTCTTCCAGTCATTTCTAATTTCTTCATCGGCAATTTACCAAAACCCCACCAGATCAAACATTATAATTAACCAGCAGGTGCCACGCTCCCCTTCAATGCACGAGCCAAGCCCCTTAAGATAAACTAATCAGTGCTTTTCAGTCCTACAGATGGCTCGGGCTACTCGAATTTAGCTCCGCAGATTGGCTACAGTGTCGTGCATATGTGTGGGTGTACTGTGTGGAACGGGCCCACGTCTCGGGGGTGGGATCGTATTTCGCCGATGCTTAATGAGGTACTGAGCCCCCCCGATGGTTAAGAGCTCAATACCCTTTGCTCGTAGAGGTTTGGGGCAGGCTAATGGAGCGCTGAGGCCCACTATGAGGAGGGGGAGAGAGCGAGGGGGGACACCTTTCAGCACGGAACACACGTGGATGTAATGGCTCCACCGCTGAGGCCTGACACCGAGCTTTGTGCGACTGCTGCCATGAGCGATTCGTTCTTTTGTCGCTGCCCTTTTGAGCTTTGGGGCTGCGCTGCGTGTTAAGCGTCGTATTGTAAAGCTGCTCCTGACGACGCAGTGAGGCGGAGTGGTCCGTAAAGAAGGGCCGATGCTCAGTTAAACAAGTGAATCTACTGTAAATGTTTCGTTGTGAGTGAATTTAACTGCATGTTTTTATTTTTTTTATTTTTTTCCAGACGATGCATCCCCCCCACTCGGCATTGCGATTCAATGTTTATTCGTCTGATCAAAAACAAATGGCTTTCAATATCAATTATTTGAACATGAACAATACTGACTTTTAATCATTGCCATTTGAACTGTAAATAATTCCAAATTCTTCTTCCAAAGTCTGAATTCTGCTCTAATATACATGATTTTACTGACTCTTGGCTGTTGACCTCGCGATCAAAATGACCCAAACTGATCTATTGACGATTAGAAATGACTCATACCCCATAATAATCACTACTATTTTACTTTTTACTATTAAGTTTCACACTACATAATATTTCAATAGCAGTAGCCCAAAATCAAAACATCGCCATTAAAAAACGATATATAAACGTTTGAAATGTCAATAATGTCATGCTAATCTTGTTTTAGTTGCCATTCAACGTGACAGAAAGGCGTCAATTATCCAAATGAAGTCAACATATTGGCCGGCCCACTCTGTGTGCGTGTCACTCGGCTCTGGCACCCACCCACACCAGCAGCGTTATGGCAACCTGCTGCCAAGCCTTTTCACTGAACAGATGAGATGCCCAAAGCTGCCCATGATTTCTCTTTTGATTTATATATTTTCTGCTATGATCATTGTAGCAGGCAGAACAATACGAGCGCCATTAGTTGTAATTTGTGTGCGTTTAATGGACCATATTTGCTTCAAACGCGAAATAGTAATAATTGTGGGAGTGTGACTGATAACCTGGCAAAGTAACATTAACCATACTTCAATCTACATACATCTCAGTGGACACTCCTCTTTTGAATCATTATTATTTTATATTGCTCTAACCAATATTTGTATGAATTCTTGTTAACCTTACTTCATCCTTGGTAACAGGCATTTAATATTAATAACATTTATTCCCTCGCTTCTTTCAAACTGAAAATATGACTTGCCAAGTTCAAACAGGCTGATTCTAAGATTATATTTCTACCCACTACCCTGCAAAACATATACACAAAATCCATGTATGAAACTGAAGCTTGAAAATGCCAAGCTATGAGAGGCCCAACTCCTTTCTAACACATGCCTCCCGTGTTTTGTTGTTGCATAAGTGTTTGCGATGAGCTGGAGCTGCAGGTAGGTGGCTGTGAGTGGGCACTTGTGTGTGACTCCAGTGGGCAGTGCGATGTAAGCGAGTGGGCAAAACTGCTTCTGTTCACACCTCTGCAGTGAGCCATGCAAATGATGGAGTCGATTTGCAGTCAGTTGTTATAACAGGTACATAGCAACAGTGTATATGTTCTGAATAATACTACATTTCTGCTTGTCTCTTTGGAGATGTCATTGCTTACGTTCCACAGTATGGCATTAAACGAATACACGCTTAACACAAAGATTAAAGCACGCACTTGTTGGATTGGTGTATACAATGGCGTGTTCCAGAAACTTCTGCGGCCGTTTTGGTGGTCACAAATGCGGCCCTCAGGCTTCCGGATGAAATTGCCCACATTATGCTGAAAGGTACTTTTTAAAGCGAGTTTAAAGTCCTCGGCCCCTACAACCTCAATAAATAACCTTTTGGTGTGACACAGACCTGATACTAAGGTTCTGAAATTAATTTAGGTTGTGGTGGCACTTTAAAACCTCTGTAAAAAGTTTTTTGAATGAGTTATGGTATTGACTACTGATTTTGGCCCTCCACTGGTACGACATTTTAATATACGGCCCTCGATGAAAACAGTTTTGACACCTCTGCAATAAAGCAAACCCCAACATTTCAGTGGTCTTTTATTGTGGCCAGTCTGAGGCATCCTGTCTTATCAGTTTATTGATATGCCTCACCCCTGCGGTGGGATGGATTATTAATATTAACATGAATTACGCAGTAAAGCAGATGTTGACAGGTTTGTGAACAATATCTGAGAGAAATGGGTTTATAGAAAAAGTTTCATATCTTTGAGTTCTGCTCATGAAAAATGGGAGCAAAAACAATTGTATACTTTTGTGCAGTGCATTTCAATGGAGACAAGTGAGCCATCAGGCCAAGTTACAGGTCAGATCTGTGGAGAGGGGAGCCCATTCACTTGTATGAATGCAGTTTTTGAAGTATTTTTTTCAAAAACATCTGTAATCGAATGAATGCTAAACGTTTAATGCAATAATGTGGAACATGCCATGCAAAGCACTTTTTTTTATATATTAAATGGTTTTATTTGGCAGGGACAATGCAGTCATACATGGTTACAAAACAAAGCTTGTAGCTGATGGGCAAGGCAAGGCAAGTTTATTTGTAGAGCACAATTCGTACACAAGGCAATTCAAAGTGCTTCACACAACAGGAAAAAATGCATTAAAATCACAAAGACATGGCAGAAATCACAATCTTAGTTCAAGACATAAAAGAGAAGAGTGCAAAGAAAAGCATTTCAGTCATATGCACAGCCAAACAAAACAGTTTTTAGTTTAGATTTGAACATTGCCAGAGTAGCGGCCTGTCTCACATCCTCAGGAAGACTGTTCCAGATTTTAGCTGCATAAAACTGAAACGCACATTCCCCATGTTTAGTCCTGGCTCTGGGCACCAGCAGGAGGCCGCTCCCTGAGGTCCTCAGAGTCCGAGATGGTTCATAGGGCACTAACATGTCCGAGATGTACTTTGGTGCTAGGCCATGGAGAGACTTGTATACAAGCAGAGCTGCTTTGAAGTCTATTCTCTGAGCCACAGGGAGCAGTGCAGAGACCTGAGCACAGGACTAATGTGATCGTACTTCCTGGTTCTAGTCAGGACCCGAGCAGCAGCGTTCTGGATGTACTGCAGCTGTTTTACAGCTCGTTTGGAGAGGCCAGTGAGCAGGCCGTTACAGTAGTCTAATCTACTAGAGACAAACGCATGGATAAGTCTCTCCAGGTCTGTTTAGACACTATACTTTTGATTTTGGCAATGTTTTTTAGATGGTAAAAAGCTGCTGATGTGATTGATCTGACGTGGCTGTTAAAATTCAAATCTGAGTCCATTATTACCCCAGATTTCTAACTTGATGTGTAGGTTTTAGAGCGAGACTCTGGAGGTGACAGTTAACAATTTCTCTTTGTTTCTGTGGGCCAAAGACGATGATTTCAGTCTTGTCTGAGTTCAGCTGGAGAAAGTTGTTTTGCATCCACACACTGATCTGTTGTGACAGAGTGAATCCACTTGGACGCATAAAAAGTTTATAGCAAGTGCTAAATACAAAAAGACATTAAAACATTTCCATTTTATAGATACATCGGTGCAAATGTACACATCTCCTTGGAGATACTCCACTACTCCTACTGACCTGTTTAAAGGAGCCACATAAGTATTTTAGCCTTAAAATGGCTCAGAATCTCCTAAAATAAGTGTTGAGTTTTCTATATATTTTCAAGAATAAAGTCAAAGGTATGTTCTTTGAGTTTGGGGTGAATCAATGGCGTGTTTATGTCAAGGCTGTAGCTCTTTGGTTATAAAGGTTATAAATCCACAAATGAATTAAAGGGTCCTTTTCTGTGTTAAATCTACCGCAGTTTAAACATGACCTTTCACATCATTTATTGCCATAACTTTAATCCTTTGTCTGAATGTGCTGCGTCATTCCCCCATTGACTCAACAATGGCACGATAACATCTCGTTATCAGTGAACACAACTTGCGTAATGTTCAAACACACGGGCATTTCATAACACTTGGTTTCTCCTTTTGAGTAGAGCTATATTAACCTACGTAATTTTCGATTCATGCAAACACAAAACATATATGATTCAAAATGTATCTATAATAAAGTGTCTCCATTTTATTACAAAACAATAGAATCATAAAACTTATTAATATTTCCCAACAAATATTCAACAAATGTGTCTTTATAATTATTGTAAATTCCCAGCTATAGAAGATAAGATGATGATTAACTTTGGGAAAATCCTGTCTTTTCTAGGTCTAAATCAGGACTAAAGATTATATGTTGTCAAAATTAAGATATCAAGATTATTTGATTATTCGTAAGAACTTAAAAAAAACATAATGGTTAGTTTTGGGAGCAAAAAGTAAGTTATTTTGATAATTTTTTTACTCTGAAAAAGTAAACCTACATTTTTATGTCACATTAACTTTTCTTTTTCGCTCAAAGTGTGACTTCACAGAGCTGTTCTTGGTAATGTATTCGACTATGAGACGGAAAAGTTTGGTCTCATAGTGTCAATTATTGTAAAACTGTGAGATTTCTTCTCACAATAATTGTCCAAATTAAACCCAAACAAGCCCAATCCATTACATAATTTGAGGTCCTTTTGACATGTTTTCTGTATTCTGTTTACTCGTCCCTCTATCTGAATTGTGATGTTTCTTTGCGGTCACAATTTGTTGGATATGGATGGGAAAAGTGAAGTGGAGGGATGCTATCTGCTGTCCTTCAGCTGTGGGCTTTTCACATCAGTCATTGGAGTATAATTGGTTTTATGAGGTTATCCGGTCGCCCCTTGTGAGCCAGCAGCACTGAACCGCAGTCTCAAAGGCCTTGAAAAGTTGAAGTTGCTCAGTCAAGACCGAAAATATTGTTTGGATAAAAAAGACATGATGCTTGAACTTTGCAGGATGACAAATGATGACAAATAGTGGTTATCAAACTATGCGGGAGATCATGGGCTTCTTTTTAGCTGTTCTAATTTCTGTACAGTTTGAGCCAAATCTTGCTTAAATATATGTTCGGCGTGATCACCAAACAAGCAGATACAGTTGCCCGGGATGTAATAACCGAAATGCTGTTTTATAGTATGGTCACAAGTCACAATATGTTGAATTATACGCTGCTTTGCTTTAATGCATTCGTTTTCTGGCAGCAACGGCTAAAAAAAAAAGAAAAACACACAGTGAACTACATAGACCATGATCTTTTGCTCCGTTTTAGTGCAGACGATGTGAAGAAAGAGCTGTTATGAAGCACTTTCATTCAGTGTTCAGATTCAGTGCAATTTCGTACCAAATGAGAAATTCTTGAATCCCCTTTTCGGTTATTTGTTAGTCCTCCAGTAACTTCATAATTACGGTATTTTAACATTGATAGATATTTTAACATTGATATAGCTTAACTGAACTCAACACAACAAGCACCACTACAAACTGACAATATTGGAATAAAAAAAAAGTACCAATAATAAGATAATAATCGATATTAAAACAAATATCAAAACTAGATTCTCATTTGAGCAAGTTTCGAAGAAAAAAGGACAACATTTGACCTTTTCTGAACAGTTTTAGAATGAGCTTGAACTTTATCAGAACAAGACCTCATGGTACTGTTATTGTGTATCATTTGTATTAATATTATTGCCATTGTGGTATCAAAAGCACTATTGAGTATCGAGCCTATTCCTTGGTATGAAATTGGTTTGAAATTGTCGTATCATTCAACACTAGTACCTGTTGTGAACACTTTGCAAACCACTACCACACTTCTCTGTCTAAAAGTGTCTAAGAGCGAGCATTGTTTGAGTATTCGAAGGATGTTATTCCACCTTTCTCTGCGTGCTTACTTCCTGCTTTTCTAAGGATGCGGTCTTGAGTGTTCACCTGCCGAGAGAGAGAAAAGTGCTGTGAATGGAAGTCCTGGACCCCCTCTGAGCTCCGTGCATGGGTGGTGCTGTATCAATGGGCAATTAGGAAGGAGTGCCAGACAACCTTAAGTGAGAGCAGGATAAATTAAAGATTTAGTGACGGCATGGAAGCGCTCGACTCAGCTTCTAATTTGAGAAAGTAGAGGTAAGCTTTACAGCACCTTTTTACTTGCACTTTGGGAGATCTTGGTATTCAAAGTCTTTCCTTAGTCTAATTAAAAGTGGGATTTGAAGATGCATACAAAGCATCTTTATTGTTGTTCATCATGATGGGAACAATCTAAATAACTCCGTTTATCTTTGCAATGCTGATGCTGGTAAGAAAATGTAATTACTACGTCTGGATATGTGCCAATTGTGAAGGGGAAAGACTTTTTGCCATTTGCAGGCCTGTATATACATAAATATTTTAAAGCGTTTTACTCACAAAACCCACAAAAATTCAAAATTCCCAGGCTAGGAACTTGTTTTGAGGACATACAACAATGAACAATCATAAAAGCAACATATATCAAATCAAACAAGGCATGTATCAAAGAAAAACGATTTAAATTTACTATAAGATAAACTAAGATACTGAGATTAAAGTACTTTATAAAGTTTAATTGGCTTGGACTCTTGCTCTTCATCAGAACTATAGCATAAGACCACATATAATTAGACCCTATTCAATTAACGCGTGTTTTAAAGAGGTTTTATTATCATTGTGGTCCTGATTACTGATCCTTTTCCTATCGAAACTGAGTTTGAGATGTTGTTATCGTGACAACAAGACGGTGCCCAATATCTAAAACAGAGCAAAACTAACTGAGAACAAATGTGGTTCGAACAAGCCTTCTAGTTTAGTCTTATTGCAATCCGCACAGGGTTTGCAGTTCAATAGATCTAATTTTATAGCATCCAGATGAATAACCACTCGATACTTTTGTGCATTTCTCTGACAGACAGTCCATAATCAAAGAGTGTTAGATATGTGTTAGATTCCAGCCTGAGGTACAGACGGAGCTCCTCTCATTAGCACATGCTTCCCAGACATCGCCAGGATCCTGTCCCATTTGCAGATAGCCCACATCTGTCTCAACTTTAGGCCTTTGTACAGTATGTGCACTGCAAAAAAAAAAAAAGAGGAATGTCTACGGTAGTTAAAATCACTTTTAAGTTCCAATTTTAACCTTAATTTGGATAGTTTTTTATATTTGATTGTCATTTACTTAATTTAGGTGTGTGTGTTTTGTTTTCTTCTATATATTGGGTTTTTATTCAACGCCATTTGCTAACGCGATACGACATTGCCCCATTAAATGTTTAAAAACATATTTCCCGCTATATTACTTTGGACTTTGGACTCAGGAATATAAAAAAAGTGTAATATCCCTCCAACTTCTCAAATCCATGTTAATATTCTGATATCAAGCCATGTTAACAGAACTAGATGATACTTTTTTTGCAATGTTTGCGGGTTCACTCTAGCGCTCTTTCTCTCTCGCTCTGTCTCTTCTCCCTTATGTCTTTTTTTTCCACCTGGTCTGACAGCAGCAGTAAAAAAAAAAATGGCTTCCTAGCTGTTTGTCTTGCCGGGCGGATTTCCTGAGGGAAGCCTGATCCCACTGAGATCACAGGCTACTGTACGCTAACAGCAACAAAAGTAAGATTAGTGCAAAAAAAGTGCAGAGAACAAAGTCAAGCGATTTCTATAAAAAGATCAAAACTCAAAAACGCTAAAATCCAATGCTAATGCGCTAAACTCGGCATGAAGGCATCACAAACAGCCTCCAGAAAGATTAATATTGTTTGTGAAAGACCTGACATGGCCTCAATATAACTTTCTACACAAGCAATTTACAAACGAATCGAGTAGGTCTAAACTAGGTCATACAAGATGGGACTAAACCACGTCAACAACATGGTTAAAACTAGAACGAGGACTGTAAAGGCCAGCTCCGGCCTCGGACTGTAAAGGCCAGCTCCGGCCTCGGACTGTAAAGGCCAGCTCCGGCCTCGGACTGTAAAGGCCAGCTCCGGCCTCGGACTGTAAAGGCCAGCTCCGACCTCGGACTGGCCTCAGACTGTAAAGGCCAGCTCCGACCTCGGACTGGCCTCAGACTGTAAAGGCCAGCTCCGACCTCGGACTGGCCTCAGACTGTAAA
>BJKM01001445.1:0-38647 GCA_015082035.1 Chaenogobius annularis | reverse complement strand
CGAGCAGGAACAGGAAGTGCGGCGCCTGCAGAAAGCTCTGCTCCAATCAGAGAGCAGTGTTGAGCAGGCGACAGAGCGGCTCCACCAATCAGAGCAGGAGGGGGAGGCGGGGCAGCAGTGCATCAGCCACTCAGAGCGCAGCTTAGAGGAGGCGTGTCGGCGAGGCGCGGTTTGGAGGAACGCGTCCGAAATCAGGAGAAACTTCTAACCGACCGCAGCAATCAAAGCAAGCTCACAGGAAGTGAGCAGACAACTCAGCCAATCACAGGAGGAGATTTCAAGGCTCCAGCAGGCGCTCGGCCAATCAGAGCGGAGTTTAGAACGAGCGAGGAGTACGGCGCGCGATTGGAGGAGGAGAGGGGGCGTGGCGATCGCGCTGCGCCGAACTGGAGTTGTGGTTGAGGAGCGAGAAGGACGGGAGGAGGAAGAGAGGAGGGAAGGGAGGAGGGAAGAGAGGAGAAGAGGAAGAGAGAGAGGGAAGGGAGGGAGGAGAGAGAGAGGGAAAAGAGAGAGGGAAGGAGGGGAAGAGAGAGAGAGGAAGAGTGGGGAGAGAAAAGAGCGAAAGAGAGAGGGAAGGGAGGAGAAGGCGGGAGAGAAGAGAGAGAAGAGGAAGAGAGAGAGGGAAGAAGGAGGAAAAGACGGAGGAAGGAAGAGAGAGAGGGAAGAGAGAGAGGAGAGGAAGGGAGGAGGAGAAGGAGGAAGAGAGAGAGGGAAGGGAGAGGAGAAGGAGGAAGAGAGAGAGAGGAGAGAAACAGAAATAGAGTGGGAAATAGGTAAAGAGAGACAGAGGAGGAAACAGAGAGAGAGAGAGAAGAAATGGAAGAAAAGAGGCGAGAGAAGGTGAGAATAAAAGAGGAAGAAAGAGAGAGAAGATGGAGCGGTGATGGATTGGAGCAGGAGCCTTCAGGAGAGACCTCATTATCTCCAGTCTGTGATCTACAGCAGACATACTTCAGCAAGAGAGGGAGAGAGGAGGAGAGGAAGGAGAGACATACTTCAGCAAGAGGAGGAGAGAGAGAGAGGAGGAGGAGAGGAAGGAGAGACATACTTCAGCAAGAGAGGGAGAGAGGAGAGGAGGAGAGGAAGGAGAGACATACTTCAGCAAGAGAGGGAGAGGAAGGAGAGGAGGAGAGGAAGGAGGAGCGGCAGAGAGAGGAAGAGAGGCGGAGGAGGAGGAGAGGAGGAGAGCTTCAGCAAGAGAGGGAGAGAGGAGGAGGAGAGGAGGAGAGCATACTTCGCAAGAGAGGGAGGGGAGGAGAAGGAGAGGAACGGAGAGACATACTTAGCAAAGAGGGAGAGAGGAGGAGGAGGAGAGAAGGAGAGACATACTTCAGCAAGAGAGGGAGAGAGGAGGAGAAGGAGAGGAAGAGAGACATACTCAGCCAGAGAGGAGAGAGAGGAGGGAGAGAAGAGAGCCATACTTCAGCAAGAGAGGAGAGAGGAGGAGGAGGAGAGGAGAGAGACATACTTAGCGAGAGAGGGAGAGAGGAGGAGGAGGGGAGAGGAAGGAGAAGACAACTCAGCAGAAGGGAGAGGAGAGGAGGAGGGTGGAGGAATGGGCGGCAGGAATGGGGTCCGGAATCCGCGGTCGGATAATGGAGGGGGGCGAATGGGGCGGGGAGGAATGGGGGCGGGGCGGAATGGGGGGGGCAGAATGGGGCGGGCGTGAATGGGGCTGGGGGCGTTTGGAGAAAAGCCACTTTTTTGATCCTATCGTTCTGAACACGTCCGCGCTGACACTTTTATGAGGAAAACGTTGGATCAAGTGTTTTTGGAATTCTTTTCGACTGTCGTCCACATCGACCCGTGGTTGGGTTGACCCGACCTGGCAACGCGCCGCGCAAGGACCCCCAAATGACCTGTATTTTAGCAATGAATAAATATAATTAATAGTAGGATCTATTGAGTCAATGACGATTCTGAGGTCCTGTGAATAACTTAACTGAAATGGAAACGACCCCGAACAAACGGGGCCGAGGGGATATTTACCGTCTTCTGACTGCAACGTGAAGCTTTGGACGCGCTTTTCGCGGCCCCGCCATAAAAGGTCCCGAAGGTCTATACGGGATTGTGAGACGCTGTTTCCCTGTCACCGTGTTGGATGTGCTTGCCGGGTGTGGCTCGCAGCATGTGCGGGTTTAGTGAAGAGGAGTTTGTCATCTCGGTTCGGGACAGACCACGCCCCTTACACGCCCCTTTCACGCCCCATTCACGCCCCTTTTACGCCCCTTTGCACACCCCTTTCACGCCCCCCCCTTTTGTGCACTGACACTATTTAGGCATCCAGGTCACACACATCAGCGTTCGTGACTTCGTGCCCCTCCCTCCGAACCTCCTCTAATTGTTATTCTAATTCATCTCCATGACGGGGGGTGTCGAGGCCCGGGACCCCCAAAACCGCGTCCATTCTGTCAGTAAACACTTTGCATCGTAGCTGTGGTTGTGGTTTGCGTTCTTCTAACTGGATATTGAAGACTTGCAGACCAGTTCACGGTTCCGTATCGCTGCCTTTGCCGTGTTGAGTTTTGAATGTTCTCCCCATGTCAGTGTAGGTTTCCCCGGGCGTGTCCACATGAAACAAAAACTGGCACGAACTTCAACCCCAAAGACGTCGTTGTTGGCGGTTGAGAGGACGTCAAGCCGTAAGATCGAAGCGACAAGTTTGAGAAGCAAAACGAAAAATATGAGTCGAGTTCAACGGCTGTGGATCATAAATTGTTGTTGTTGTTGTTGTTGTTGTTGTTGTTGTTGTTGTTGTTGTTGTTGCTGTATAATCTCATGCCCTCCATCTTCCAAACCGTAGATACTGACAGAAAAGCCCAGGAAGATAAACTTGAACGAACCCAGCGACATTTCAATCCCGTCTTTTACCAAATGTTTCCCGTCCTTCTGCACGCCAGGCCCAGCGGGTTTGTCCTTGGGCCGCGCTGACCCCCGCTCGTCTTCGTTCTTCGCGGGGCGGCGCATCATTACGAGCCGCGTGCGACTCCGCTGCCCTCCTCGCTCAAAGTGCGCCGCCGCGGAGGCAGATGAACAGACCGGGCGCCCTCTCATGCGCGGGTTATTGTCCAAAGGACGACGACGGGCGGGGGCTGAGGGGCTCTCCAGGTCTGAGGAGGCTGTTAGCGGTGCGGGGGGGATGCAGGGGGGATGCAGGGGGGCTGCGGTGAACGGGGAGGAGGCCTGATTGAGCCGGGCAGAAAGGATGGAAAGACATATGAGAAGAGACGAGCAGTCAGCAACAATAACGCGTGATGCAGAAGAGTTTAACGTCGAACCGCCGGCGACCGTACGATCAACATCGTCCTCCCGAGTGACATCATGTGTCATGTGTCCATCATGTGCTTTGGGACCTATCGTTCTTGAATATTAGAGTGAGATTGACAAAGCGCGGGCGGCATCCCACTTGACCTCAGAACTGTGTAGTTGGGCCTCAAAACTCCTGCCACGGATGCAAGAAATGGATACCTTTATGAATGTTCTTCTGGCAGCAGGGAAGAAAGAGGGGGAAATGGCACGAACCGAACCCCCAATCAAGGACGAGGGATGTCACGATTATTAATGGATAATCGGGATTATTCAGGTCACAGAATAATTGTACGAAGCAAAAAATAATAGTCCTGACACTTTTAGAAGCAAAATCACGTATTTTCAATCTCTTGTCCAAAAAACAAACCTAAAAGTGCTTTGTTTGGAGGCGGCGCTTTGTTTGGAGGCGGCGCTTTGCTTTTTTTTCAATTTTTTTTTTAAATTAGAACATAGAACAAAAAAAACAACAGCGCAACAACAGAGAGAAGAGAAGCTGAACGAGCTGGTAAAAGGAGAAAATAAGGGAGTGGCATCAAAGAAAGAAAGAAGAATTACATCATATTAAGTTATCAACTACAAATATACTGGACGGAAATTAATACGGCAAAGCAAACGGTTTTTGACACCACCGTCCCACTCAATTTTGGAATAATGTACTTGGGCCTCAAAATCCCCTCCATGGACACAGTGGATGGATACATTTGGAGGAACTCACAAAGAAGGTCAAACCGCTCCAACTAATATTGTAACAGAAAAAACGCACAATGGAAAAAATAACCTCAGGACTCAACTTGAAAATAGACCATTTTAGGCCTCAAAACTCCTGCCATGGACACGATGAATGGATACCTTTGGAATATACTTTTAGTGAGGAGATTCTTTTTTTTTTTTTTTCAAATGTTTTATGTTCTATGTTTATATTTCAAAAAAAAGAGAAAAAAAGAAGAAAAAAAGAAGGAAAAAAATATGAAAAAAATTGACAATTTTAAAAAAACAATGGAGAAAATGGTACAATTACTCAAACTTTTCTATCGCCCAGTTTTTCCTACGCTCACAAACAATAATGGAGGAGTTTTTTCCGCTGTCGTTCTTCGTTTCTTTGCGTTGCTACGGACACAACGGCAGAACGCAATGCTCCGCCGAGCGTGAATCCACCTCCGAACTCTGCTCTAACCACCGAGCCACTGCTTCCGCCCGTTCCCTCTTTCGTTCTCTTCCCCCCTTTTCCCCCCAGCGCTAACTCCAGCGATCACCAGAGTGAACCGGGCCGCGCCATCTCCGTCCTAAAACGCCGTAACGATGCACCGGGGATCGGCTGGAGGTAGCGGAGGAGGAGGAGGAGCTAACGCGGCTTAGGGAGCGGCCTCGTCTGAAGCGCTCGGCGAGGAGGGAACATGGCAGGAGCCGTCCAGGCGGTTCAGCTCCAAATAACAACCAATTAAAACCGAAAGTACGAGACGTGGAGAGACTGACAGAAGCGGAGGTTACAGAGGGTGGGGGGGGTGGGGGGATGAAGGCCAATGAAACCGGGACACAGCGGGGGTGAGGCAATCTTGACAGCGAGATGGAGTCTGAAATGTGAAATGTTTTGCGGCGTAAAAGTGGGCCGTTAAAGAGAGCGAGACGGAAAGGGGGGCCGGAGCATGAAAGCAAGGCGTTCAGGGGCGGTTGTGAGAGTCAAAGCGGTCGCATCACAAAGCCATAAAGCCATTTTCGGGGACAATAAAGCCGTGTTTGTGAAGAGCGCGACACTAAAGCGGACTAAAGACCTGCGTTTGGCGTTTGAGGGCATCGCCTCAAATCCAAACTGTAACGCTGACGTAATGTCGCACGCAAACCTGCAGCCAAGGCGCTTCTCTGTGGCACGACCAAATGGGGGCCTTTGTTTAATTGTTGTCCATAAAGGAGGGTGACCAGACGTCCCTATTCACCCGGGACAGTCCCAGTTTCGAGCCCTGCGTCCCGTGTCCCAGCAGATGTGTCCAAAACCGTTGATTTGTCCCAGTTTTATCCAAGACCAGTCCCAGTTGTCCCAGTTTTGGCCACTTTGAGACCTTTGAACAGTAAAGAAGGGAATATATTGTCGTTTCTTTAGCCAAAACTGGAGAAAATCTGCCTTTAAAATAACCAAAACACAAAAGATGCACTCATTTCCACTAAATCCTCTCTCAGATTATATGCGCAGGTCTCGGGACACTTCGACCGGTGAAATGGGCACATAACCGGAGTGTTCCCGCTGTTTATCTGGTTTTCTGCAACCGTTTACCTGACGTTCTTCTTTCAGACGCAACTGAAGCGGTAGCAGAGTGGTAGAATTCTTCATTTTATGCACGATATATGATATAGGAGAAAGTTCGTAGCGCTCAAGAACCCGTTTGCACCTCGCTCGCGATATGCAGAAAAGGACAGGAAGTGACATCACACTTATTCCCATCAAAGTTTATGCTGAATTTAATACTTTTAAAAAACTTTTTAAACATGAATTCAACAAAATAAAGTCGCTGTCATATATTATTTTATTTTATTTATTTTATTTGGCCCAGTGTTTGCTGGGTAATTTCCTACTGTGATGTCATCAATTACAAACAGGAAGTGAAATTCTCAACCTATTTTTTTTTTAATAATTTTTAGTAAAATTCAAAATATATTTATCTTAACTGTGTTTTAGTTCAATGAGTCGTCCGGCCTGTAGGGGGCACTTTAAGCGTAAAAGACTATTGTGACTTTTGATGAGATTTGGGTTATTGTTGTTGACCTTCTTTTATGTGCAGACAAAGACACGAGCAAACTGTAAAGTGCATTTTCCAACGAGAAAACAGGGGGGACGCATCATCTTCCGCCTCTTCACGACATCCACACCAACCGTAACCGCAGCAACTCAGGGACGTCCGGCGTCTGGCGGTGGGACGCCGGGGGGCAACGCGAGCTCCGGCCCTTATTGCACGGCGGCGTTATCTACAGAGAGAACAGACAGACAGCAGCAGCAGCAGCCGTAGCCGGAGCCGGGGGGCCGGTTCTCTCCCCGTTTGCATTCTGTTCGTACTTTCAGCGCAGACAGGTCATTGTCGTTCAGATAAAAGGCGTCGTCTCGTGCGCGTCCGGAGCCAAAACAGGGAGGTTTTTTTAGTCTCAGCGCGTCGGGAGCGTCGGGAGCGTCGGGAGCGTCGGGAGCGTCCAACACAACGAGCGCTTTGAGGAATACACACACAAGGAAATAAGGAAATAGCGTATTATATGTACAATCGACGTTTAAAGTGACGTACGACAGGTTTTTACGATTGTCTAATTTTGACTTTATTTAGTGTGTTTATCCCTGTTGTACGTATAAATGATAGTTTGACACTGATCGAGCAGGTATTTGTGGAGAAAACGTTGAAAAATCTGCGGAAAATGACAGGAAGTGACATCACAGAAGGGACAGGAAGTGACATCACAGCAGGGACACTCATTACAGTCAAAGTTTATGCAGAATTTACACAAAAGAAACAACTTTTTTGACGCTCTAAACATGAATTCAACTAAATAAAGTCGCTCTCGTAGATTTTAAATTGTCAAATTTTAAAAAAAACATTGTGACATTAGATGAGTTTTGCCCCAGTGTTTGATGGGTAATTTCCTACTGTGATGTCATCAATTACAAACAGGAAGTGAAATTTGAAACCTAAAAAATGGGCTATTCTGGGATAAGATTTCTATAATTTTTGGCAACATTTTAAATATATTAAAACTTAACTGCATTTTAGTTCAATGAGTCGTCCGACCTGTAGGGGGCGCTTTAAGAGCTTTCCGCCCCAACACATTCTCACTGCACAAAACAACGATCCGCGTGTGTCATAGATGATATCAAAACCCGAACATGTCCTGAACATGAACCCGGCCCGGGCCTAGGAGCCGCCTCCCTCCGCAACCTCCCCCCCCCCCGGGTTCGGCCCACCGACCCTGACAGCTTTAACCCTGCCGAGGCACTGAAGGATTCTCGCTCAGGTAATTGACCCACTCCTCTGTGCCGCTCGGGTAAATCCTGTCAGCAGCAGACGGATTGGACTGTTATTTACTGAGTGTCGCCTGGACAACCGGCCGCGCACACTTTCTTTTCGGTTGATGAGATAAGAGGTCTGGGATCAGATGCACGGACGATAAAGCTTGGGGGTCTTTTTAATTGAGAGATCTGTGAGCAATTCTGTGTCGTATCGTATTGTTTCGTGTTCAATCGATCGGTTCAAACTGCCATATCTTTGGGTTTAATAACACAAACAAACATTGATTCGAGCTCTGAAACATGAACGTCGATCAAACGTCGAAGAACGGAGTGGAACGTCACATAAAACGCTGCTTAAAAATGTTAAAGCGCCCCCTACTGGTCGGACGACTCGTTGAACTAACACGCAGTTAAGATAAATATAGTTAAAATTCATACAAATGTTATCACAGAAGAGCACATTTTTTAAGGTTTATAATTTCACTTCCTGTTTGTAATTGATGACATCACAGTAGGAAATTACCCAGCAAACACTGGGGCAGAACTCATCTAATGTCACTTTATTTAATTTGACGAATAAAAATAAATGAGAGCGACTTTATTTTGTTGAATTCATGTTTAGAGCGTCAAAAAAGTTGTTTCTTTTGTGTAAATTCTGCATAAACTTGGACTGGAATGAGTGTCCCTGCTGTGATGTCACTTCCTGTCCCTGCTGTGACGTCACTTCCTGTCATTTTCTACAGACTTTTCAACGTTTTCTCCACAAATACAGACTCGATCGGTGTAAAACTATCATTTATATGTACGACAGGGATAAACACGCTAAATAAAGTCCAAATTAGAACATCTTACAACGTTTAATTGAGTGTAATTGCGTTGAAAAGGTTTTGATCCATGGCTCCTCCCCGTTGGGCGTGTGTGCGACTGTAAACGCCGGCTCGTGTAGTCTCGTTCTGCCTCCTCCTCCTCCTCTTCTTCCCCTGGGCTCGTCGTCGTCGTAAAGTGACACCGCAGCGCTCGTAAAAAAGGATGCGCGTCGTACAGCGCGCGGGAGTTAGGGCGGAGTCAAGACGCCGTCACCGCGAGAAATGTGTCAGTGTTAGGACAAACGCTCGAGGTGAATCTGAATTGTCCGAGGAAAAATGGATTTAAATGTACGTCGAATAGCTCAAATATCATAGAAACGTCTATAGCAACCGTCTCTAATGTGTCATAACAGGGGGCGTGGTCTTGATTCATTGGGAAACGCAGCTTTTCCTCTTTTTCAGGGATTATGTGTATTTATGTGTGACAACCGCGTCTGAACGGGCGTGGTCGACTCGGCGTTAAGTGGATGAATTGCCCTGCGTATGCTAGCAACGTAGCACGCGGCGCTAGCGTTGCCCACAAGTCCTGTGCTTTTGGACCGCGTTAAGTCTTCGCCGCGTCTTCGTCTTCACATTTGGAACAATGTTGACGCGCTAAAGTCTGTGTTTGCGCTAGAGCAGCTCTTCTACGTTGAAATGAATGCTTCAGTTTCCCCTTCCGTGAGTGGGCGTTCCCTCAAAAGCCCAAACCGCAGCCGTCACAAACAAACAAACAAACAAACAAACAAGCGCGCATTGCAAGAGATTCACTCACATTTGGGTGTGTTTTGCGCCGCTTTTCCGTTCGCGCACGTGGGATTCGACTGAATTTCAATGAGCCGAAACCAACCGGATCAGACCAGACCAAACATGAATCATGCCTTCATCTCATGTACGAGTTCTTCTCTGTGTGGACTTCAACAAACCTGAACTTCGGGCTTCACGAGTTGTTTTAACGGGCCGTAAACATTGGACGCTGATATTGGCAGTAATAAGTCATTGTCAGACACTTGGAAAATACAAATGACATTTTAAGCAGTCTGCAGCCCCTGACATTTCATTTAAAAGAGGATTAAGACAATATTGGCTGGAGCCGCTCAGATAAGCAGCGGGAGAGGCCACCTTCTCCTCAGATAAGCGACTTAACGGGGCAGAGGTTTTGGGCTTCATTTGCGAAACACACGAATCTATTGTCGCCGAATGAGCCCAGCGAAGCGAGCGTCCGGCGCGACACACAAAAGAGCCGGACAACAATGGACCGGAGCTGCGCGGAGGAGTCCAGCGAGAGCCCGCCTACTCCTGCAGGAGGTGACATTTGGCAGACGGCGAGTGAAGCCCGCAGCGCCAGAGGAGCTCGTGAGATCAGAGGATGTTCAGACAAACAGATCGCACAGATATGAGAGGTCTGCAAACGGGAACGAGGCGGTGGAGGTGGACCAAGAGCCCAGTCCTGGTTACCAAGAACGTTAGATGAATGAAATTAAATAAGTAGCATCAATAAAATGAATGAAATAAACGAAATAAACGAAATAAACGAAATAAACGAAATAAACGAAATAAACGAAATTAAATAAATTAAATAAAGTCAAATAAATAAAAAAGATAAAAATAGATTAAATAAAATAAACAAAATAAACAAAATAAATAGAATAAATAAAATAAATAAAAAAGATTAAAATAGATTAAAATAGATTAAAATAAATAAATAAATAAAATAAATAAAGCGCATATTCTGTTTTATTTGTTTGGATTGAATATATGTTGTTTTTATTATTGATCAGTGTTTTATGTTGCACCTTAATGCAGAGACAAGTTCCTATGTTTGTGAATTTTGTTCATTGACAATGGCAATAAACCTTTTCTGATTGTGATTCTGGAAAAGCAACGTGACTTATTGTAAGCCTTCAGTTGTACAGAATGCAATATAAAAAGTATGAAGGATATATAATCAACAAATAAAGTAAATAAAAAAATATGACCAAAAACTGGTTAAACAATCTTATACATATACATACACATATACATATACATATACATATATAATATATATATATATATATATATATACACATATATATAATATATATATATATATATATATATATATATATATATATATATATATATATATATATATACACACACATATATATTTTGTTTTGGTTGTTTTGTTTTTAATGTAAAGATACATATTCAATTAAGTCATTTCACTTGTTGGGTACGAGATATCGGGTCTGTCAGGAATCCTTAACTGGATCAGGTTTTGAATCCAGATATGGTTTAATAAAGATCAGCTGATAACAATAATTTTGAGCATATTTAAATCAGACGACATCGTACGATCTTTCAGCTTTAAGGAAAGTCTCTAGTTCAGATGTGGCCAACTCAAAACAATCATCATTATTTACTTATTACTCAGTTTCCAAACAAATTACATCCTAATTATTCATTTTTTTTCAACTCTCAGAGGCCAGAGCAGTAAAGCTAACAACAACTAGCATGCTAACGGCGCACTCCCTGTTTTGCAGAGCCAAAAAAACAACAAAAAAACGCTATAATGAGATGCAGACAGCGCACAGTGGCCTCATTTTCACCCTCAGAGCTGCTTTTACAACACATCGAAACTGTGGCAAAGCTATTTTGACTTTACAATACCTGGCGGGGGAGGCGGGGGAGGCGGGGGAGGCGGGGAGGCGGAGACGCAATAACAGGAGTGGGGGACGCGGGACGGAAAGCGGGAAATGCCACTGGGAGTATTAAAGCCGGAGGAGAGTCTGGCGGCGTTTGCAAACACGATGCACGGAAAACCAATGATCCGTCGACATGAACAATTACGCTTTTTCTCCGTGAAGGCACTGACGTCTCCCAAAAAAAAGTTACGCAGTGTGTCTTTAAGAGCTTATCGTCAGCGTCAAAATAAAAATGTCCACTATCTTTAAACTGGGGGAAAAAATCTAATAGAACGCAGGAAATCAAGTTTTATTTTTGAAACTGTGAAAAAAAAAAAAATTAATTTCCAAACGTTGACGAATTGTTTCAGGTTTCAGATTGGCATTTTTTTCAGTAAGTCTTTTTTTTTTTTTTTTTTTTCAAATTCAAGCAGAGACCAAAGAGCAAAGTCCAACACATCCTTGAATTCAGAATAAATCCGCGACTTTGAAGGTGAAATGAGAATTAGAGCTTATTTCTCATGCACTTTCAAAAATAATCGACTTCTTTTGGCTCGATCCATCACTCCTTTCTCGTTATTGTTCTTATTTTTATGTGATTGTTTGTGATATTTACCCTCTGATACTTTATTATTTCATATTTTCCCTGTTATTCCTCTGCATCTCCTCCTCTCTCGTCACACATTTCGACAGTGTTTATCCCGGCTCTGCTCCGACCTGTCATCAGCGCCGCGGGCCCCCGTCGCGGTCACTCCCCCCCCCCGCACAAAATCACGCATTCGCACAGCCACGTCTGAATGTTTGAACACAGCATTATATTCACGTAAATTAAATGTATTCCCAGACAGATAATAATCCATGTTGAAACTAGATTATGAATGTGATGATTCAAAAACAAACAAAAAAAGCATAAATAGGACACATTTTTACGTTTTGGTATCGTTTTAGAATGGCCTGGATCTGAACGCGTAAATAAACTGCTAAAATACTTTCTGAACCCTTATTATTGACATTTTTTGGGTTAAAATTAATGTGAAACTTCCTGCAGTGAACTTCAAAAAAAGGACAAATGACATTCTCTTGTCTATAAAATGTGCATTTAATCAGCATTTGTGTTTTTAATCTGTAGAATCGTAATTTGCATTGAAAAATATTATCACTCGATTTATTGTAATCAGCTCGTCCTGTTTGACGTGAAAGAACTATTAAAGTTAAAGTAGGCGAAAAAAACCAGCCATTTTGTTTATTTACTTTCAATCTGCATATTTTAATTTTAATTTTCTACTTTTACATTTCCATTTTATTCCATTTTGCATACTGTTAAAGCAACAATTTGTACATTATATTCGGATATCGCAAATTAAAAGCTTATAGGGCAATAAATATGCTGTCCTCCGAAATAATTAAAATTTTTCCAGGTGTCACATGACAAGAAAATCAGGTTGGATCACATACTTGACAAGACATTTTATTAAAGCGGAACTAAGTAACATTTGGACCTTACTGAACGTCTTTGTGAGGCCCTGTGATGGTGAAATATGTGTTTTCGGGGCGTTTCAAGTGTCCGCCGTCGCCCCCTGCTGTCTCTGGGAGGAAAACCCATCGATCTGAAGATAACTCTCCTGAGAAACCCTGGCTCTTTTTTTATATTTGGCAATTTTAAATGTTTTTTTGTATGTGATTATACTGTCTTATTGTGATAAATAAAGAACACATTTAATGCAAAAAAAAGTCTATTTTCTGCCAGTGTATTTTCACAAGGGACCTGCAGGGGGAGCTCTATTGCCAGTGTTACTTAGTTCCGCTTTAAAGTACACCAAAGTAATCAATCAAGCTCCCGGGCAGGTAAAACACGAAGGGAAACCTTTCTCGTGTTTCAAATCAATGATTCTGGGAAGAATCAGGATCACTTCAAACCCTCAAACAAACAAAAAAAACAAGACTACAAATCATTCATTTCAAAAAGCCTTTTATTTGCATTCTGTTTGAACTGTTATAGTATTTTATTACAAGTCCCCGAGTCTTATTTTTAGTGTAATATGCCTCGGCTTTGAAAGGAAAAAGGAACTGTCAAGCCCCAACAAATGCTCTGTCAGCGTTACTCCCGATAACTGTTTATTTACCCACTTAAAACACTCAAAAACATGACAAATCTGCGGTTCCTCTGTGCAGAGCTTGTTTCCACTTTGAATTGGAGCGAATCAGAAAACAGAAACCAAAAGTACAGAGTGTCAGCTTCGCAAAGAGTCGGGACAGTTGTTTACAATTTCACAAACGAGGGAAATCCGCCTGATAAAAAGGTAAAACGTGTAAACCGTTCAGAGCCGCCGAGACGCCCGTTTGAATAAAGCAGGCAATTTCACCCCCAAACACTAGGGGCGGCGCCAAAAGATCAAAAATATCCATATATCGCGGTACTAAATTTGGTGATGCAGTATCGATATCGTGGGCTGCTGTATCGATATATCGCCACGACCCATTTATTGTGTGACCGCGCTACAATCGTGTTGGTCGTTTTGTTTACTTGTTTACGCAAAAACCATGTGACATTTTGACTGTTTTGATGATTAAAATGCGCGAGTTTCATTTGGAGTTTGTGCAAATTACAACTAGTAACTCTCTAACTAATACTCCTAACACGTTAACCTTAATTAAGTAGTTGCTAACCCGGAATCAAGCTGAATAAACTGTATTGGGTTCTTTAAAAAATACTGACATATCGCAGAATATCATGAGCGATATATCGATTATCGCAGGTTAGCGCAAAACCGTGATATTATCGAATCGTGAGCCGTGTATATTGTGGCCCAACCAGAAACGTCTGCGATTTCACGGCCCTCATATTGTCTGGTGACGCTTCCGTTTGCCGCCGAAACTCGCCGAATATTACCGCAAACGCAATTACATCCCGGGCATTTAATGCACATAAAAGCGCGTGAAACGGAGCCTTTCGAGCATCAGCGCTGACCTTTGGCACTTTACCGCTCGCAAAGGCGCCGTCATTAAGGCGTTTTACAAAAGGCCAGGAAAGTCGTGACCAAACCGGGCCGCGCGTGGGCCGCAGCGAGACGGGCTTTTCATACGGACCGTCAAGCGGGAACGCAAATAAAGAGGATTTCCACCGTAATGACACCAATTTGTTTGTCCAGCGGGAGTCGGAGTGATTCGATCTACAGCATTTCATTATCAGTTGTGTGCGATGGGAAATGAAGGTGCTCCGCTGAAGGACACGGTTCTGAAACTTAAAAGAGGATAAAAGATCATATTTGGCTTTGTCCGGACTAAATTAGGGCCAAAACTGGTCAAAAATGAGGGTTAAAATGAGACAAATTCATATATTTTGTAGTAAATGAGGATTAACTTTAAAAAAAAAAAAGTCAAAAGCATATCTTCAAATTCAACCCATCTGCTCAAAAAGCAGGAGAACACGCGTACCACAGTTTGAGAAACACTGATAAAAGCACAAACGCTAAGAAAAGAAGCGTTATTACAGCATTAAACGTTTGTTATTTGAGGAAAATGTGGCGACAAAAACCACAAAACTGCATCTACTCTAAATAAAGCTCGCCATGGCTATTTCACGCAACCTTTTCTGCCTTTTCGCAGTTGGAGAAGTCAAAAGTGATTCCGTTGTCTTCTTTAATTGCTCCTAATAGTCACTCCGCCCTTTAAAAGACACTCGGCTCTGGAGCGCATCGCAAACGCCTGAGGTGGTCCGCGCTAACTGCTCCGGCGCATCAGCATTCACGCGGCGACGCGCTCACCGCTGCTTCACGCTCCCGACTGCTCACAGCTGCCGCTCGGAACTGCCCGCGCCCCGAACGCTTCCCGACTCCTCCTACATGCATAAACCATGGCGACGGCGTATGCGGCGGCGGAAAAACCTTCCCGGTGCGCCGCGTCGAATCAGAGCCGCGAACGCCGCCGCTAAACGGATTTACCCTGCGTTTGTTCAATAAAGGAGGCGCTTTTATTGCTGGAAAATACAGTTAAAACGTGCATTTGTAGCATGTTTGTTTGTTTGTTTGTTTGTTTGAACGCCTGTCTTTCGGTCTTTTAATATCCCATTGAAGTGTCGGACTATACGCGAGGCTGGTTACCATGTGACCTGTTTTTCGGAGCGATAAGTCTCGATTTAAAATGACTCGTTCTCAATTAAGTCTAAAAAAAAACGTAGAAGGAGAGAACGATGGACGATGTTCCGTTTGACGTACGTTTGTTGACGTGTTTTTTTGTTGTTGTTGTTGTTGTTGTTGTTGTTGTACATATTTTTATGAAAAATTGTGCAAGTTGAAACTGTCACATTTATTTCTGCATTTTCTAACTTCACCGCGCTTTATATCAAGGAAACACTCACATATTCACTCACACATTCACATTTCAGTGTACACCGGGCACGTCCAAACTACGGCCCGGGGGCCAAATGCGGCCCTCAGACCAATTATTGTCGGCCCTCCGTACTTTTTACTGTAAAATTTGAACGCTTCAAGCATTTTGATGTTATACCAACCTAATATTAACGTTCCAAGTCTTATTAAAAGGTGTGGAGGCCCATCGAAACTGTGTCAAAAGCAAATTTTGAAGGATTCACTTCATTGTCGGGGGTCGTCTGTGGCCCTCTGCTCTGTATACGCTTCAAAATGCGGCCCTCGGTGAGAAAGGTTTGGACGTCACACAGAGCCCGTTCTCTGAGTCTGCTTGAGTTTTGGACCGACCTACAACATGAACAGTGTTGACTCATCCTAGTTTCCAAATGAGAAAACGTAATAATTCAACAGCTCCATTATAATCAAGAGACGTGCAAAACTAGTTGTAACTACGTGAACTATAAAATACTATTGTAAAATACTTTTTCGCGGGCGTTTGACGCAGAAATCCAATCTTAATCCTTTCGTCACGTCTCCTTCACCACTCCTCCATCACAGATCGGTTCCCAGACAGACACATTTTCCATCGACAGCAACTTTTGGACTCATTTCCAAGCTCAACTGTTTGGAAACTGCAGCGACGACAACCACTAAACAAAAGTAGAGTTCTAAACAGACAGACGTGGCCCCCGCAAACCACAAACTCGATGAGCGGAAAGGACCGGCCAAGTGATGAGGTCGAGACTGTCTAGACACTGCGGGGAAAACGACCAATTAGAGCGAGAGAAACTGTCATCGCGAGGTTCGAGCAGCCAATCAGGGGAGCGGACGGAGCAGCCGTGATGGGCGGGTGATGAGAGCAGGGTTTGGTCTGAGCTGCAGCCCGTGGAGTCCGGACTTCACTCGAGAGCCGGTCCCAAATGTAAAACCGGCCGTGGATGCAAACATGGTCACGGCTGCGAACGTTACCCTGGAAACCCAGAGGCCTCGGCGACTCGCGGTGGCGTCGGCCTTCTTCAGTTGAATTCGGTCGAATGAGCTGAGCTGACTGAGGGCGCAGTGCCACCTGTCACCAGCCTCAGGCAACGTGACTGCTATTATACTGGTCATGTTGTCAGTGTTTTACTGTTGAACATAATTTGAAGCACAGAACAAGTAAAGGTCAAAGTTTATGGACATAAAAAACTGCGAAACGTAAAAAACGGAGGAGTCACTGGTTTTGGGAGTGACACGGGAAAATTGAAACAGACTGAATTTCTTGAGGCTCACGACTGTTACATGAATCGATGTCACGGGAGGTGCTGGCCTTGTTTGTAAAGTCATGTTTATTTTTTTTTTTTCTTTTATTTATATTGGATTTTATTCATTTATTTATATTTATCTAATCTAATATAATAATATATATAATTATTATTATATTTATTATTATATTATATTATTATTATGTTAATTATAATATTGAGTCTGTATTCATGTCAAGGCGCACGTGAGCATTCGCGATATTTTGTTTAGTTTAAATAGATTTTTTCCCTTCATGCTGTCATTTTAGCCTCATTTTAACTGCGTCCCAACTGTGTTTTGTACATAAACGATCGCTGTTTTACTTTTTATTTGTTTTCCCTTCAATGTCCCACCTGTTATGGCATTAAAGTGTAAAAATGCATGTTTTTCAATATATATATATAAATATTCTAAATCAAAACTATCCATCTTGAATAAATGATAGATAAGTTTAATGCCACACTGTGTAACATTCTTGGGCCTAGAAATTCAATGCAAATATGTTTGAAAAGCCTGAATCATATTTAATTATGTTGGATTAGCGCTGTAAACCTGTGTGATTTTAAATAAAGTCTGATAAAGTGTCGTCTCTTTTCTTACCTGAAGTTCGCCTCGAGCCGACTCCGCGGACCTGACACAGTTTTACCAGATTTTCCGTTTTTTTTTTGTGTGTGTTTTTTTTTTGTGGGTTGCAATTGGTGATTTAAATTTCAGAACAAACTGTTAGCGTTTCTATTCCTGAGCCCACGTCGGCGCGTCTCCCGGGACGTTTGTGTTGCCATAGCGATGGGAAGTCTTTCACTAATCGTTCTTCTGCTTTGCGATTTTTATTTTTAGGACCTGAACTGTAGGTAATCCAAAATTACAATGTACATTCACCTTCACTGCACATTTTGGTACTTAAAGACGCAAAACTGGGCACAAAATGGGCAGTTCTCTCTTAAAGTCCATATGACAGGTTCATATGTTTTTCTAATAAATAATAATGATCAGTTTCTCCTCAGTCGAGTTGCAGTTTGTGAAGAGAATTTGACAAATAAAAGTAGAAAATGACAGGAAGAAGAGCCGAGTCCTGTGATGTCATCAAAAAGCGCAGAGTTCAAGCAGCAACTTTGAGCCAAGGATGTATTATATTAACTGGATAGGGTATTGCTAGTCCAAACATGTCGCTAGCGTCCCCGGTGGCCAGTCCATTGGTACTGCAGTGTAAAAAATCGTGCGGCCCAGAAAGCTTTTCGTCCCGAGAACGCAACGTAACGAAAAACTGCCCGTGTTCGGCTGACAGGCGCCTGCGGCTTACAGAAATATCTGACATAGCAGCCATTTTTACCTACTGTCGGGTCATTCTTTTTTTTCCGGTTCTAAATCCTTCAGTTTTCTTCAAACCAGTTTTTTAATATTTCCCTTTATCTCGCACTGGCCTCTGCGCAGCTCTAGTGACTCTCGCACTGGCTGTGATTGGTCAGAGCGATCACATGGTATGCGAGCCTACGTAACTTCCGGGCTGCAGTGTCCAAAATGCTAAAGGCTAACTGGCGACATGCGCCAGTTAGCAGCCGCCTTTGACTTGAATGGGCCGGCGTCTTGAGGGTCTTGGGGTCTGGCTTTGAGCAAACAAAAACATCAAATGAATTCAAACAAAAACTCTGCACAAAAATGCAGAGACAATTTGCAGCTTATGCATTATTATGACAGTTTAAACATTTAAATGTGTTGTGGTTGTTGTAATTATTTGTCAAATTATAATTATTGTGGGATTTATATGGATTTAAATGGATTCAAAAGCATTGGCGTAGAAAAATTTTTACTTATTTTTAATGTGCCGTAGCAACGTTTCTAGTCATTACATATCATTTAATTAGGAGGAACTGATCTAAAATCGCAGCCTGTACATCAGCAGCTAATCATCAGAAAACCTGTATCGGTCGAGCTCTAATCATGATAAATCAGAAAGGCAATTGTTAAAAAGCAGAATAAATCCATGTTTCATTTGAACATTTACGGACAAGCATTGTTCATTAAATCTTTAAGAGGAACTGGACTTCAAACATTTCTGTGGAATTGCGGTGGAATTGCCTTTAAATCCCAAACTGCTTGAAAATGACGCAAATAAAGCCGGTGATGAATGAGCGTCGAACACGGGGTCTCCCCACGGTCTCCCCACGGTCCAGGGTTCACACGGACTCGGAAACCAACATGGCTGACACATAAAGTGATGAATGAGGAGGAAGCGGGTACGTCCCGGTCCACGGGGGTAAACCAGCACATCAGTGTTACTCTGTCTGCTCGCTCCAGTCCCACGAGGACCACTGGAAACGTCTACTTTTTCTCTTCTGGGCCCAGCGTGGGATGAGGAAACAAGAAAAGCTAACTCAGGTAAATCTCCAGCCGTGAAGTACGACCGAGGCGCTTTATGTTTGAGAAGGAGCGGCGAGGAGGTGTTCACCCAGTTTTTGATATTGCAGTTGTTTATCGGCCTGGTGCTCCTAAAAGAACGTTGTTTATCGGCGTGGTTCTCTTAAAAAAAATGTGTTCATCAAGAAGGTGCTCTAAAAAAATAACGTTTTTTATCGGCATGGTGCTCTTAAAAGAAAGTTTTTATACGTTGTTAATTGGCGTGGTGCTCTTAAAATAACGTTGTTTAATGGCTTGGTGCTCTTAAAATAACGTTGTTTATTGGCGTGGTGCTCTTAAAAGAACGTTGTTTATCGGTGTGGTGCTCTTAAAAGAACGTTGTTTATCGGTGTGGTGCTCTTAAAAGAACGTTGTTTATCGGTGTGGTGCTCTTAAAAGAACGTTGTTCATACGTTGGTGATCGGTGTGGTGCTCTTAACAGAACGTTGTTTATCGGCGTGGTGCTCTTAACAGAAGGCAGCAGGGGGAATTACCACGGGGGGAAAAAAAAAACAAAAGCTAGCTCGCCCCAACATGCTAACGTAAGCACCTAGTTGTAATGAAGGTGATTGAAAATATCAATTTAAACCGTGATTACAAATCCTGGAAAAGTGAAACCGTTCGTAAAGTATTAAAAATTTGATTAGTGTGAATGAAGCTAAACACAATGTTATGACATGGTTAAACGCAAATAATAAGTCAATTTAGCATATTGTGTGTCCATAGCATTTATTATGTTTGAATTCTGGTGCTTCCAAGGATTAGGTCAAACATTTTGGCTGAAGCAGCTAAAATAATCTTAAAATAAAGTGCAACGGGGAAAAAAAGGTTAAAATTGCATGTTTTTTGTCAACAGAAAATAGAAAAACGTGTTGCGAAACTATAATTTTTCATAGTTACTCTACATAAAATGCAAAATGACTTCATGTTAACTGTGCAGGCAAGCGTAAAATATCTCAAATGTAAAAGTCTGAACATGCAAATGCCCCGAACACGAGCATCTACCAGGTCAAACAACCAACTCTGCATTTGATTATTTCCCATTACAGCTCCATGCCAGACCTCCTTCCAGTCCCATATCATTAGCACTGACATTTTTGGATATTTCCTCTAATGACTCTCACATTGGCAGTGAAAATTACATAAAAAATTCAACATGGCCGCCGGCTACAGCTTAACGACGGCGGTGACTGTGGGAGGTCGCGAGTTTCAATTATCGGGACGCATCAGGAGCCCCCCCGACACAATGCAGGGGTTCGTGTTCACGTCTCGTCAACATGTACGGCTTTAACCTTGACCAGACTTCTCAAGGTCAGACTGTTAGAACTGAGAATGGCGTGCACGTGACATTACATTCATGGTTATCGCTGCGGAGGGCGCGAGTGACAGGCGAGAGAGAGCGCGAATGAACGGCAACGCGCCCACGCTTTGGGCTTTTGGGAGTTTATTGTCATTAAATTAAGCTGTGAATACAAATACATTCAAAAGTACTCGGGCAAAACATTAGCGACCCTGACCTGGCGTGAGTGTGAAGAGTTTCGATCGAGTAGTTTGCGACCTGAATCTGTACTAACCGGACATCTGGTTCACTTTCCCCTCTAATATTAACGAAAAGGGTCCCTGGACGGAACACCAGCCAAAACCCCCGTTAGACAATAGCACCGCGACGAGCACCGGTTTGCGTCGGTCGCTACCGTTAGCGATTAGCTCAGAAGTTTAGCGTACGTGTGCTGACGGTGAACACAGATCGGCATTGGTAACATCATCAATACAAACTCATCACGAGGGGAATAATTAGGACGCTCGGAACACTTTTGGACCGCCGCAAACCCTTTTGAACTATTCTGCGCCGTTCAGTCCCAGTAATTGTTGGAATCGCCTTAATCGCTCCACTCGGTAAATGAACTTTGTCGCTCGTTTAGAAACTGACTCATTCATTAAAAGACAAACTTCTCTCAGTGTTGACATTTGCTCCTTTTTGGGCTGATCCAGTTTGTCTCCTGGTCGTTTGTGAGTAACTAAATAAATAAATACTGTAAATAACTACTGTGAGAGAGGGAGGAGACGGGGGAGAGCGAGGAAGTAGAAGAGAGGAAAGAGAGAAGGATGACAAGAGAGGATGACAAGAGAGAGGGGAGGCATGAGTGGAGAAAAAGGAAATAGACAGGGGAGAAGATAAATGAAAGGGGCATGAAAGAGTGATAAGAAGGGAAGAGAGAGAGATGAGAAGAGAAAGGGAAGAGAGATGGAAAAGAAGGACGAAAAGAGAAAAGGAAAAGAAAATAGAGCTAGAAGAGAAGAGAGGAGGAGCATGAAGACGTGAAAGAGTGAAAAGAAGAGAAGACAGTGAAGAGAGAGGCAAGAGAAGAGAGAGGGGGAGTAAGGACATGGAAGAGTGAAAAGAAGAGAAGAGAGAGAGATGAGAGAGATGGAAGAGAAGGAAGAAAAGAGAAAAGGAAAAGAAGAGTAAGGACATGAAAGAGTGAAAAGAAGAGAAATGGAAGACATAGAGGAAGAGAAGAGAGAGATGGGAAAGAAGAAAGAGAGGGAGGAGCCAGGAGGGAAAAGAGTCAAATGGAAGAGAAGAAAGAAATAAGAATAGAAAAGGGAGAGCGGGTGTAATCCCTCATTCGTCCAGGAGGGTTCCATTGGAGGAGACTCAGTTGTTGACATCTGGACACTTTCATCAAGAGTCGTTCTACAGCGAGACTGAGAATGAGTGTGTCCAGATGACAAGAACTGAAAAGGGAGAGAGAGAACCACATTTCAAAAAAGAGGTGAAGAGGGAGGCGTGAGAAAGAAGAGACATGTTACCATGGAAACAGTATTCAGGTAAGAGGTGCACGATCCTGGGCCAGTTATAGAAACTCACTGCCCAAACCTGACCTGAAACCTGACCTGAGAGGGCCGGACCTGAGAGCACCAGAGAGGGCAGAGACGGACCTGAGAGCACCAGAGGACCAGAAGAGACCTGAGAGGACCTGAGAGCACCAGAGGGCCGGACCTGAGAGCCACCGGACCTGAGAGACACAGAGGACCGACCCTGAGAGGGCCGGACCTGAGAGCACCAGAGGACCAGACCTGTAGAGGGCGGACCTGAAGAGCACCAGAGGACGCAGACCGTGACTGAGAGCACGAAGACCTGAGAGCACCAGAGCCGGACCTGAGAGCACCAGAGGGCCGGACCTGAGAGCACCAGAGGACCAGACCGGACCTGAGAGCACCAGAAGACCGGACCTGAGAGCACCAGAGGGCCGGACCTGAGAGCACCGGATCCAAGCACTGACCCCGACTTTAACACCTGTCAAAGGCAGAAGACATCACTCTAATGTCCTTGTAACATTCAGAACTAAAGCTTAAGTTTTAAGAACATTCATGATGACATTCTCCCCAAAGATTTTGAGTTCAAGCATCAACATTGAGCAAACAAAAACATAAAATTAATTCAAACCAAAAAATACGCAAAATGTTTTAACCAAAATCGCTACATTTAAACTCCTTGACCGAACGAATAAATAAAATGTCTGTTTCGACCTGAATAGGCAATGTGTGTCTCTGATTGGTTATTCCGCCTGTCAATCACAGACATCAGAAATCAGAAAGAGGACGTGGTTCCGGACATATACGTCTTTGTAAAGTATGATAAAGCGTTTGAATAAAGCCTGTGAAAGACTAGACCAAGACTAGAACCAGGACATGAACAGGACCATTTTCCAATCGATTTTCTCGGGATAATAATGAGGACAATCCGAAAACACACAGAGATATTCATGTTCTGATCAATGGCGCCCGCCCACATTCATTATAAAGCAGGTCAGTTGAGTTCACGCTGCAAACAGCCCAAACTCACATGTTGTAGTTATTAATGTCAAGTCAGTGCGACCGCATGCAACGTCTGCTTTTCTCTGGGGTCGTCCGGGGTCCTGGATCACAAGTCCATTTCCTCTGTAATGATGGGCTTCTGCGGCGGCGGCCGATTCGCTGTCAGCGACATGTAAATAATTATGGACTAGGCAATTATGTAACTCGTGGCAACGTGGACGAAACAAAACAAGCACAAAGCCAGGCCTGTAATGAACCAGAGGAAGTGCGGCGTTTAGCGGCGCGGGGGTTAAATGATTAGCCAATTAGCCTCTTGGATAAACACGGCGAGTCTGTGTTTGAGTTTCTCTCATTATAAAGTCAAAATGTTTTTCTAGAATCATTACTTTGCTTGGTGGGACATTGACTGTGATAAACATTTATCCAACGTTTATCCAGGAAGTAGAATTCTAAAAGGGTTAAAAGTCTGATCTAAGTCTAAACTAGTCCAAATGTAAGGCACCGTTTGTGGATCAGAACATTTTTAGCAGTGTAGCACTGTCCAGCGAGTGAAAAAGTCCTCATGCACGTTGGCCCGTCAATATAGACCACAAGAAAGCACTGCTGACCTCTGACCTCTGATTATGAATAAACAAATGCACTGTTATTCTGTAAACAGTCACTAACATCAGCCCCTTCGTTTATTCGCTCCATTTGAACTAACCTGCGTGACCTGCGCCGGAGTCACGTGACCTGCGCCCGGAGTCACGTGACCTGCGCGCCGGAGTCACGTGACCTGCGCCCGGAGTCACGTGACCTGCGCCCGGAGTCACGTGACCTGCGCCCGGAGTCACGTGACCTGCGCCGGCACGTGACCCTGCGCGAGTCAGTGCTGCGCCGGCGTCACGTGACGTGCGCGGAGTCACGTGACCTGCGCCGAGTCACGGACCTGCGCCCGGAGTCACGTACTGCGCCGGAGTCACGTGACCTGCGCCGAGTCAACGTGACCTGGCGCCCGGAGTCACGTACCTGCGCCCCCCGGAGCACGTGACTTGCGGCCCGGAGTCCGGACCTGCGCCGGAGCACGTGACCTGCGCCCGGAGTCACGTCTGGCCAGCGTGCGCCCGGAGTCACGTGACCTGCGCGGAGACGGACTTGCCGATAGTGACCTGCGCCGGAGTCACGTGACCTGCCGGAGCACTACCGCGCCGAGTCACGTGACCTGCCCGTCACGTGACCTGCGCCACAGTGACCTGCGCCCCGGAGTCATTGTGAACCTGCGCCGGAGTCAGTCCTGCGCCGGGAGTCACGTGACCTGCCCGGAGTCACGTGACCATGCGCCGAGTCACGGCTGCCTACCTGCGGCCGTGTGTCGCCGGAGTAAACACGTGACCTCGCCCGGATCACTGACCTGCGCCCCGGAGCGCTGCCGAGGCTGCCCTGCGCCCGAGTTCACGTTGAACCTGCGCCCGAGTCACGTGACCTGCGCCCGGAGTCACGTGACCTGCCTAGGTCCACCTGCGCCCGGAGTCACGTGCTCGCGGAGTCACGTGACCTGCGCCGGAGTCACCGTGACCTGCGCCCGACGTGACTGCGCGGAGTCACGTGACCTGCGCCCGTCACGTGCGCCCGAGACCTGCGCCCGAGCGGACTGCGCGGATCACGTGACCTGCGCCCGGAGTCACGTGACCTGCGCCGGAGTCACGTGACCTGCGCCGGTGCGCGACCGGACCTGCCCGGAGTCACGTGGACCTACGCCGAGGACAAAGCAAATGAGGCACTGTGGAGTCTGCTAAGGACTCTTGATGGGTGTTAATTAAGTGGCGATTAAACGATGAAATGAAAGTGAAGCAGCAGCTTAAACAGAAGTGGTCATAACAGAGACTTTGAGAGGGAGGAGGGGGAAAGGGGGGAGAGGGGGGAGAGAGGGGAGAGAGGGGGGAGAGGGGGGAGAGGGGGAGAGAGGGGGGAGAGGGGGAGAGAGGGGGGAGAGGGGGGAGAGGGGAGAGAGGGGGGAGAGGGGAGAGGCAGAGAGGGGGAGAGAAGGAGGAGGAGACAAATCTTCTTACACAGACAGAGAGAGAGAAGGGGGAGACAGGGAAGAGGGGGAGAGGGTGGAGAGGGGAAGAGGGGGAAAGAGGGGAGAGGAGGAGGGGGAGAGAAGAGGGGAAGAGGGGAGAGACAAATCCTTTTCACTAAGCAGCGTGTCATTCCCGTGTGAAGAAGGGATGGACGAGAGAAAAGAGGGAAAGAAACAAGTGATAACTGTGAAAGGAGCAGCAGCACGAGAGGGAGGTGAAGAGGGATGGAGATAAACGAACGAGGGAGAGAGGATTGCAAGCGGAGGGAGGAGAGAAGATGATTTGTTTACATCGGAGAGAGAGGAGAGGCAGAATAATCCGTCTGTTCTGTGGCACTGATGAGAAGTTTTGAAGGATGCATGGAAACAGCTCGGAGGAGAGGAGGAGAATGTCAAAGAGGAGAGGAAGAGGAGGAGAGAGGAGGAGGAGAAGAGGAGGAGACCGAGATCTCTACACGACAGAGGAAGAGGAGGAGAGGAGGGAGAGGGAGAGAGTGGAGAGAGGAGGAATGTCAGAGGGGAGAGGGGAGAGAGAGGGAGAGAAAGGAGGGAGAGAGGGTCAAGAGACAATACCTTTTCACTAAGGCAGCGTGTCATTCGTGATGTAACGAACGGGATGTGACGAGAGAAAGAGGAGGAAGAAGAGAGAGTGGATAACTGTGAAAAGGAGCAGCAGCACGAGAGGAGAGGTGAAGAGGGAGGATAAACGAACGGGGAGAGAGGATTGCAGCGGAGGGAGGAGAGAAGAGATTTGTTTACTCGGAGAGAGAGAGAGGCAGAAGGATCCGAGTTCTGTGGCACTGATGAAAGTTGAAGGACTGCATGAAAAGCTCGGAGGAGGGAGGGAGAATGTCAAAGAGAGAGGGAAAGGAGGAGGAGGAGAGAGAGAGAGGAGGAGAGAGAGGAGAAGCAGGATGAGAGGAAGAGGAGGAGAGAGGAGACGCAGAGGAGAGCAGAGGAAATGTCAGACGAGGGTGGAGGAGAGAGAGGAAGGGAGGAGATGTCAAGAACGGGAAAGGAGAGGAGGATATACGAGGAGGAAGGAGGAGGAGAGAGAGAGTGAAAGAGGAGAGAGAGAGAGGAGAGGAGGATGAGGAGGCGGAGCGGAGAGAGGAGGGAGGAGAAGAGACAAGAGAGAGAGAGAAGAGGAGGAAGGAGGAGGCGGAGGAGAGGGGGAGGAGGAGGAGGAGAGAGAGGAGAGGAGGAGGAGAGAGAGGAGAGGAGCAGGAGGAGGCGGAGCAGGAGGAGGCGGAGGAGGCGGAGCAGGAGGAGACGGAGCAGGAGGAGGCGGAGCAGGAGAGAGATATTCCTATAATGTTCTTGAGTTCTGGCTGAGTTTTGGCTTCATTATTGACCGTAACTGAAGCCCAAAGCAGCGTGGTTCTTCAGGGGGATGTTCTGCTTCACTCTGGACCACCATAACCCACCGAAGCCTCATTGGTAAAAGAAACGCATCATTTACACCGAAAATATGATTAAGTATCAAGTATCAATGTGCCGGAATATATCTTTAATACCTTTATACTACAACACGTCCAGCTAACGCAGTGTCCTGCCGTGGACACAATGAATGGATACCTTGGGAACGTACTTTTGGCGGCAGGAAAAAAGGCAACACAAAGAAATGAACGACACAATCACCAACGATGAAGGGCGAACATAGGAACAGACATCAGGCAAATGGGACCTTTGTTTTAATTTAAATATGCAATTTTATTTCTTTATTTCTTTCTTTTAGATGTTGTGTTTACGTTTATTTATATTTGAATTTTAATCTCTGGTCATGTTCTTTTCTGTGTTCTGTTTGTCGTTTTAAAAATAACAAAAGGGACAAGATCTCAATGGGTTTCAACCTGGTTAAATAAAGCTTAATAAACAAATAAATAAACACACTAAATACTTTTATAAACGCTTAATTGGACATTTACACCATTTAGTTTTCGATGTTTCAATTTGTTCAGCTTTTTTGAATACAAATGATACGCTTCACATTTTGCATAACCATAACTTTCCCAGTATTATGATTGTTTGTTCATAATCTTCTCACTTCGACCTTAAATCCAAATATTTTCCGAGACGCGAATGCGAAAAAGTTTGACCATCGACTTCGACTGCACAGTTACTGCAACGTCGCAATATTTTCTTCCCATTATCCGTGTTTCCTGTGATGAGACGCAGGACGTTTACACTGTCCATGTGGTGCGCTCACTCCGGCCCCTGTGGTCGCTCCGGCCCTCTGCGGTCGCTCCGGCCTCTGCGGTCGCTCCGGCCCCTCTGGTCGCTCCGGCCCCTGCGCTCGCTCCGGCCCTCCTCTGTTGCTCCAGGCCCCCCTCTGCGCCAGGCCCGCTGCGCTCGCTCCAGGCCCCTCTGCTCCAGGCTCGCTCCAGGCCCCTCCTCGCTCCTCTGTGCTCGCTAGGCCCCTCCTCATTGCGCCAGGCCCCGCTGCGCTCGCTCCAGGCCCCTCCTCGTTGCTCCAGGCCAACCTCCATCATCTGCGCCCAGGCCCCCCTGCGCCAGCCTGCGCGCTCCAGGCTCCTCTGTGCTCGCTAATGGCCCTCTCTGCACGCTCGCTCCAGGCCCCTCTGCAGCGTCCAGGCCCCCCTCCTCGTCGCTTCCAGGCCCCTGCTGCGCTGCCTCCGCCCCTCTGCGCTCTCTTGGCCCCTGCGTCGCTCAGCCCTCCTCCCAGGCCCTCCTCGTTGCTCCAGGCCCCTCGTCCTCAGTGCCTCTCGTGGCTCTCAGGCTCCGGCCCTCTGGCTCGTCCAGGCCCCTCATGCGCTCGCTCTATCCGCTCTGCGCTCGCTCCGGCCCCCCCTCGCGTCGCTCCGCCCCCTGCGTCGCTCGGCCCCTCTGCGCTCGCTCCGGGCCCCCTCCTGCGCTCGCGTCCGGCCCCTCTGTGCTCGCTCTCTCTGGCGCCGCTCTGCGCTCCGCTCCGCTCTCGCGGCCCTCCTCGTCGCTCTCATTACGCCCCCTCCTCGTCGCCTAGCCCTCCTCAGTCGCTTGTCCGGCCCGATCCTCCCAGGCTCTAGGTAATCTTTCTTACCCCTGCAAGTCAACCGGTCAAACTGAGACTTTTTAAATACATGATCAACCAAATAAAAGGTGGAAATATATGTCCTTTTTAGCACTAAGCTTAAAACACATGCAACGTCGGGAACATTAATCCGGGCTCCACATGACCTCACTTGAAGAGGCAACGCCGAGCCAGCACACTGTTGTGATGTGGTTTTTAATGTTTGCTTCTCATGTGTGTCCTGATGAGGAACGTGTCGAGCCTTCTTCACCTGTCCTGGGACGGGAAATGAGCTTCATCTATCTGGTCGATCCAGTCGATATGTGTCTGTCACAATCAGTTGCCAATGCACCGAAATTCACAAACAAAGGAACTCGTTTGGGTGATTCCAGTGCAACATAAAACAATGACACAATGATGAAACAACGTATGAAATCAAGAGGGCGTTAAAGGAACTAAATCTACTAGAAGGATCAAAATACAAAGAGCTTGTACTATGTACAACCGAAGATTACAGTTCACATTTACAGGTTGTAGTGCAGAAGTGACTGTTGAGGGGAGTGGCCCTCCTGCTTGAAGGGGCGTGGCCTCCTTGAGGGAGTGCCTCCTGCTTGAGGGAGTGCCTCCTGCGTGAGGGGAGTGGCCTCCTGCTTGAGGGAGTGGCCTCCTGCCGTAAGGGAGGTGGCCTCCTGCCTGAGGGGAGAGTGGGTTCAAATAGACCCATGTCCAGGGGTGAGACAGGGTCAGCTGGTGATCCGACCTGCTCGTCCCAGAGCCCTGGAGACGTACAGGTCCTACAGAGATGGAAGTCTGCAGCCGATCACCTTCTCAGCAGAACGCACAATGCGCTGTAGTCTCTGTTTGTCCCTGGCCGTGGCTCCAGCAGAGGGCGCTGTAGTCTCTGTTTGTCCTTGGCTCCTACAGCAGAGACCAGACGTGCCTCGGATCTCTCTTTTGTGCTCATGAACTGCTGCTTTTATTAAGTAAGTCTGTTTCTTTCAGAGTCTGTATCCATGGGTTTGAGTCATGTGACTTATTAGTCGTCACATGTTGAAGACGTCACACGTGCTGTCGAGAGTCATGAAGAAGAGCGTGAAAATGAAAGTGCAAAGGGTTGACACTTGAAGAAGACAAGTTCTGGGCTAAAAGCAGTGAAAAAACTTTTGAGAACATTTCCATCTGCTCTTCCTCGTCCACATCCCCTCTGCACCGGACACGCCCTCTGCACCGGACACGCCCTCTGCACCGGACACGCCCTCTGCACCGGACACACGCCCTCTGCACCGGACACGCCCTCTGCACCGGACACGCCCTCAGACACGATCTTTGGGGACGTGACAGAATCCTTTGGTTTGACACTTTTTGCTGACACGCCCACAGTGAACATGCAGCTTTTGTCCTCAAGATGGCAGTAGCGCCCAGTGTGTGACGTCACTATTGACTCATGAATAGTCCGGATAACGATTATGATTATCAACATACGATTAGGATTATTATTTGTAGTCAAGGGTTGATTGGCGCGTTGCTCAGTCAAACTTTGCTCTCCTAAAGACCTCCGCAGCCTTTAAAGAAATCCATCAAAATACAACTTTGAGGGCACTAATGATGAGGAAACACTGTTGTAACGAGGTTTAAAGCTTAAACTAAGCCTAAAGCCCTTAACAACTTAATTTGTGTGTTAGGAAATAGAGTTTTAATGAAGTATTCACTAAGCCTGAAGCATTCTTCTTCTATCCAGTCAAATCAAGGTCGCACAAATAAGAATATTACCCCAAATACCCCAATATTACCCTGAATCTCATTTCCGTGACATTTGCTTTGGCTTTGAAAGAGGAACAAACTAGTGTCGATCGGACCGGACCATCCTCCAGACGCCAGAACATCTCGGCTGATGTTCCTCTGCGGAGCTTGTTCCCACGCATAACGACCAGTCCATAACGATCAGTCCATAACGACCAGAGTCCATAACGACCAGAGTCCATAACGATCAGAGTCCATAACGATCAGAGTCCATAACGATCAGTCCATAACGACCAGAGTCCATAACGATCAGAGTCCATAACGACCAGAGTCCATAACGACCAGAGTCCATAACGATCAGTCCATAACGACCAGAGTCCATCACGACCAGAGTCCATCACGACCAGAGTCCATCACGACCAGAGTCCATAACGATCAGAGTCCATAACGATCAGAGTTCATATCACAGTCCATAACGACCAGAGTCCATAACGATCAGAGTTGAGTCCATAACGATCAGAGTCCATAACGATCAGAGTTTCATAACGATCAGAGTCCATAACGACCAGAGTCCATAACGAGTCCATTAACATCAGATCCATAACGACAGAGTCCATACGACCAGAGTCCATAACGACCAGAGTCCATAACGATCAGAGTTCATAACGACCAGAGTCCATAACGATCAGAGTCCATAACGATCAGAGTCCATAACGACCAGAGTTGAGTCCATAACGATCAGAGTCCATAAACGATCAGAGTCCATAACGATCAGAGTCCATACGATCAGAGTCCATAACGACCAGAGTCCATAACGACCAGAGTCCATAACGACCAGAGTCCATACGACGATCAGAGTCCATAACGATCAGAGTCCATAACGACCAGAGTCCATAAGATCAGAGTCATAACGATCCGATCCATAACGACCAGAGTCCATAACGACCAGAGTCCATAACAATCAGATCAGAGTCCATAACGATCCGAGTCCATAACGATCCAGAGTCCATAACGACCAGAGTCCAACGATCAGAGTCCATAACGACCAGAGTCCATACGACGATCAGAGTCCATAACGACCAGAGTCCATAATCGAGTCCATCAGAGTCCATAACGACCAGAGTCCATAACGACGATCCAGATCCATAACGACCAGAGATCCATAACGACCAGAGTCCATAACGATCACGAGTCCATACGACCAGAGTCCCATAACGACCAGAGATCAGAGTCCATAACGACCATAAGAGTCCATAACGACCAGAGTCCATACGACGACAGACGTCATAAGATCAGAACATAACGACCAGAGTCCATAACGACCAGAGTCCATAACGACCAGAGTTGAGTCCATAACGATCAGAGTCCATACGACCAGAGTCCATAACGACCAAGTCCATAACGACCAGAGTCCATAAACGATCAGAGTTGAGTCCATAACGATCAGAGTTCCATAACGATCAGAGTCATAACGACCAGAGTCCATAACGATCAGTCCATAACGACCAGAGTCCATAACGACCAGAGTCCCATAACGATCAGAGTTCATAACGACCAGAGTCCATAACGATCAGAGTTGAGTCCATAACGAATCAGAGTCCATAACGATCAGAGTCCATAACAGACCAGATCCATAAGATCAGTAACCATGAGTCCATAACGACCAGAGTCCATAAACGACCAGAGTCCATAACGATCAGAGTCCATCCATAACGACCAGAGTCCATAACGACAGAGTCCACGACCAGACGATCAGAGTCCATAACCAGAGTCCATAACGATCAGAGTCCATAACACCAGAGTCATAACACCAGAGTCCATAACGACGACCAGAGTCCATAACGACCAGAGTCCATCATAACGAGTCAGCAGAGTCATAACGACCAGAGGTCCATAACGACCAGAGAGTCCATAACGATCAGAGTCCATAACGACCAGAGTCCATAACGACCAGTCCATACGACCAAGTCCATACGATCAGACATAACGACCAGAGTCGAGATGAGTCCATAACGATCAGAGTTGAGTCCATAACGACAGAGTCCATAACGACAGAAGTCCATAACGACCAGAGTCCATAACGACAGAGTTGAGTCCATCCATCCACGATGTCCATAACGACCAGAGTTCCATAACAGACGATCAGAGTTCCATAACGACCAGAGTCCATAACGATCAGAGTTGAGTCCATAACGATCCATTAACGATCAGAGTCCATAACGACCAGTTGAGTCCATAACGATCAGTCCATAACGACCAGAGTCCATAACGACCAGAGTCCATAACGATCAGAGTTATAAACGACCAGAGTCCATAACGATCCATAACCAGAGTCATCCAGAGTCATAACGACCAAGAGTCCATTCAGAGTCCATAACGACCAGAGTCCATAACGATCAGAGTCCATAACGACCAGAGTCCATACGACCAGAGTCCATAACGATCAGAGTCCATAACAGATTCCATACGAGATCCATAACGACCAGAGTCCATAACGATCAGAGTCCATAACGACCAGAAGTCCATAACGATCAGAGTTCCATAACGACCAGAGTCCATAACGATCAGAGTCCATAACGATCCAGAGTTGAGTCCATAACGATAACGACCAGAGTCCATAACGACCAGTCCATAACGATCATAACGACCAGTTGAGTCCATAACGACCAGAGAGTAACCAGTCCATAACGACCAGAGTCCATAACGACCAGAGTCCATAACGACCAGAGTCCATAACGATCAGAGTTCATAACGACCAGAGTCCATAACGATCAGAGTCCATAACGATCAGAGTCCATAACGAACAGAGTCCATAACGACCGAGTCCAAACGACCATACGACAGAGATAACGACCAGAGTTCCATAACGACCAACGACCAGAGTCCATACGACGACCAGAGTCCATACGACCAGAGTCCATAACGACCAGAGTCCATAACAGCTTCATGTTCAGGCCTTTTAGGGAAACAGACCCTCATGATCAGGGCCTTTCTTTCCTTTTGCTTTATTAAACTGCCCCCTACAGGTCGGACGACTCATTGAACTGAAATACAGTTAAGATAAATAAATTTTGAATTTTGCGGAAAAAAAGAAAAAAAAAATGTATCCCAGAATAACACATTTTTTAGGTTTAGAATTTCACTTCCTGTTTGTAATTGATGACATCACACCAGGAAATTACCCAGCAAACACTGGGGCAAAACTCATCTAATGTCACAATTTTTTTAATTTAACGAATAAATATATATGAGAGCGATTTTATTTTGTTGAATTCATGTTTAAAGAGTCCAAAAAGTTGTTTCTTTTGTGTAAATTCTGCTTAAACTTTGACTGTGTTCCTGGTGTGATGTCACTTCCTGTCATTTTTCTACAGGTTTTTCGACTTTTCTCCACAAATACCTGCTCGATCGGTGTAAAACTATCATTTATATGTACGACAGGTATAAACACACCAAATAAAGTCAAAATTATAAAATGATAAAAACCTGTCGTTCGTCACTTTAAGACGTTAGTGCTCTAAAATCCAAACACAGCCATACATTTCCCCTAAATGGTTCTATACATGTGCAGAAGGTTGGAGACCACTAACTCCGGGGGGTTCTTCCGTTGCCGACACCCTGTTGTTGTTCCCACAACAGCGCTGCAGGGGCGTTGCTCAAGGGCACACCAGCAGGACAACGCCGGGTAACACTCACTTATATCATCTTAATCCGCCGCCCCCGAGCCGTCCCGGCGCTGCTGCGTGTGATAACGTGGGCCGTGTCGGCTCTCCGCGGGGGGGGGGCTCGTCTCCTCACTCCAACACAAACGCTGTAGCCCCCCCCGCCCCCCCCCGCCCACCCCGTCGCGCCGCGCGGCTAGTGTCGGCGGCCCGGCGTCCGCCTCGAAGATGTTTTGCTGCCTGGAGATTGGTATTGAGCGCCGGTTATCTCCTCGGCGACGCCCGCGCGCGCACACCACAGGGTGAGTGTCCCCGCGGAGACGGCGCCGAGACGAGACCTTCACCTCTGACCCGAGGGTCCGCTGTTTACGGAGCGCTGGCTGGAACAAGTCAGCGAGCGTCTTGTTTTCGGCAGAAATCCATCCACGCTCTAATATCAAAACTCTAAAGCTTTTTGTTAAAGCCCCAGTGTGTCACTTTTTTGGCCTAAAATAAGACTAGACTTCCTTGTTTTTATTGCACTTGGAAATGAAAGGAAACAAATACATCCGTACTGTAAGTGGGCTTGCATCTCCACAAACCTGACTGGGCCTGCTTGTTTCGCTAGCGTATGGCCTAAAGACCGGGGGAATGTTCCACAGTACGGTTTTAGACATATTCCACAGTCTTCACTGACGGATCGATCTTAGCTCTGACTTGTCACGCACGTTTCCCCCTGGTGGATCGTATGAGATCTCGCACGTATGATTGAATTTCCTCCTCCCGCACTGTCCCTTTAACGCCACGTTCACAGCCCCTTCATCTAATCCCCGCCGGACCCCGATGTTGTTATCACCACAATAACCGCCACACTTTCCCTCCCCCCCCTACTCTTCTCCTCCAGCTCTGCGCCTCGATGTGCAAAAAGGGCGGCGGCTGCGTTTTACGGCCCCTCCAGGCTCCCGTAAAGCAGACGGACGGCCCCCGTAATCTCCTCAGACGTGTCGCGGTTTTGGACCGAAGCATTCACAGGACGTGTTCTGACTTTGCAGTACAAAGTGAAGTGTTTAGTATTTCTGAAGTACTGCGTCGTTACTGCTTTGGCATCGCGCGCAGCCGCCATTATCCAATTTGCCACATATTTGTATCTATTTGTCAAGCGTGGACGTGCAAAGGGCGGTGGCGGGTTTATGTCCCTCCAGGCTCCCGTAACCATGACGCACGAGGCCGTAACGTCCTCCGTCGTCACCAAAACATGAAATAGATCAGCTGTTAACCTCAGATTTTGATGGCATAATCAGTATTTGTGGTGAGACGTCTCGTGTTACCGCTAAAAGCTGCCAAAAACAACAGTATTTCCAACATTTTATTTCCCAAATGCAAGATATAAGATATTTCCGGGGCGCAAGATACATCGCAGTCTAATAAAAAATGGAATTTGAACTGTCGCAATGAGCAAACTCACGACAACTGCCATTATTTAAAGGAACAACAACAAAATATCCAGACAAAATGTGCTAAACTTGTGGATAAAAATGCTAAAAAAAATAATAATAATAAATAAATAAATAAAACAGCACGTAAAAACAAACATCTGCAAACTAAAGTGCTTTTACTGGAACAATTTAATTCAAACTCGGGACATCTGCGTATAATCCCACTGCAATCGGTGCTGGCGCGACCCCCGCGGCTCGCTAACATCTAGTCTCCATCCTCGACTCGCTCGGTGCAGAGGGCGGCGGCGGCTCCGGGGGTATTTTATGTCCCCTTCAGCTCGCCGTAAAAACGAAAGTTACGGCTCGACGCAGGGGGGACGAGGAGACGTGGAAGTGGGCACAGAGCTGTGTTTGTACTCCCCTCCCCCCCCCGGGCACCGGCAGGAGACGGCGACGCGATCGGCTCCTGCTCGCTCCAGATGAGACGCAGCTGGTGAGATCACAGTAAATGACCAATCGTGGGGGCTTTGAACGTGCGCGAGACATGGGACATCGAGCGTCTATAACCGATAATCATGATCTGAAACATGACATTCGACTGACACGATTAGATTTCAGATTTAACTCAACATTTTGCCAGTTTGTGACCATTTTTTGTAGAGTTTATAACTGTACTTCCTGGTTGAGCACAAATATGACACAGGTAGAGGTCATTCCACAGCTGTTACCTAGCAACCAGACTGTAAACAAGAGCCCAAATCCACAGTTCTGCTCTGGCACACAATAACACCTTTATTTCGTCCAACGACGGTTTAAACTGTCAGAAAAGTGTGTGTGGCGGGACTCTCTTCCAAAACAGGCGACGTCGAATTTCCAAGTGCTTCAGGTGCAATTTATTGTGCCAATCTCCAAGTGCAACAACGGTGCAAATATTTACAGTGAAAAAGAGCAGTGTCCAAAAGTACATATATATATATACAGCGTTACAAGGTTCTGGTTGCATCATGCGTGTCACATGGTCAGCACCACGGTGCGAACAGCGCCTATTTAACCGACCAGGAAGTACCGGCTCGGTTTGGGTCCAACGCGCCGCATCGGAGGAGCTGCAGATCAACATGGGGAAGAGCTGGCGTGTATGATTAAGAATGATTCTAACGCGCGGGAGTGTCAGAGGAGTGCGGGGAAGTATGTGAATGACGCGTGTGTGAATGAATGAAACAGGGGGAAAGCGGGGAATGAACGCGTGTGTGTGGGTCTGTGCGCGCGGGCATGAACGGGCTCCGCACTTGTACAAACGGAAACTACAACCTCTGACGGACTGGCACCGTCACAGTGTGTCAGTGAAGTGTCAACTGTCTCTGTGTCGCACGCTGATGACATCACAGAGGGAGTGTGCTCTACTTCCTGCCATTTTAAACTCTTATTCTTCTACACAAACTGCAACTTAACGAAAGATTAAAAAAACACTGGTTCTACACCATCAAACTGAACAGGAGAACCTTCAGATGGACTTTAAGTCAGCACGGCTTGGAGACCCTTCAGTAGATGATGCGAGAAGGCTGGTGTAGTATTATTTATTAAATATCTAATACTTCCAAAAAGGCACTTTAATGACGGAATACACACAATATGTACAACAATAGAATCAAAGTGGTGAGGGAACATTTATTTTCCTTGAATTGGCCTTTGCCTTTTTATTCTCCGGAATACTGTCCTGAAGAAGCGGACCTGCAGATGGCGCCGTCGTCCCAAAAGACAAGACAAGACGCGTCCCAGCGTGGCGCGTTCAGCCCGTGGCGCATGCATCACGTGACACGGCAGAGCGAACGGCGACGGAGGCGGTCGAAACTGTCGGGGAAACGCAAAACAAACTCATTCAGAATAAATGATTCACAAGAGCAATTAGCACTCGTTGCACAAGAGGGCGTTCTGAGTGGTTCAACGTGACACCGCCAAACACGCAGCTCGTGACGCGTGTATTCAGACCCGTGAACGACGTTCCAGCCGTGCACGCGTTCAGCCCGTGACGAGTTACAGCCCGTGACCGCTGTTCAGTGATCCCGTAACTGCGTTCAAGCCGTGACCGCGTTCAGCTCCCGTGAACGCGTTACAAGGCCCGTGACGGCGTTAAGCCCTGTGACGACGTTAAGCCCGTGACGCGTTCCACCCGACGTCGAAACGCGTTCAGACCTGACGAGTCACCGCGACGCGTTCGCAGTGACGCGTTCAGACCGTGAGCGTCGTCACGGAGCGTAGCGTTCAGCCCGTGGACCGGTTCAGGCCCGTCTGACGCGTTCAGCCCGTGACGCGGTTCAGCGTACGTTCAAGCCCGTTAGACGCGTTCAGAGTGCGTGCGCTTCAGCCGTGACGCGTCGCCCGTGAGCGTCAGCCCGTGACGCGTTCAGGGCGCCGTTGACTGCGTCAGCCCGTGTACGTGCTTCAGGCCCGTGACGGCGTTAGCCCGTGGGCGTTCGCGTAGACGCGTTTAAGCCCGTGACGCCGTTCAGGCCCGTGCGCGTTCAGCCACGTGACGCGTTCAGCCCGTGACGAGCGACGTTAGCCGTGGCAGCCTGCGCTTCAGCCCTGACGCGTCAGCCGATGACGCGTTTCAGAGTACTCAGCACGTTGGCTAGCTCTGACGCGGTTCAGCATCGTGACAGCGTTCCAGCTGTGACGGCACCGTGCGTTCACCCGGTGAGGCGTTCAGCCCGTGACGCGTTCAGCTCTGTGACGCGTTAAGCTCGTGACGACGGTTCAGTCCTGCGCGTAAGCCCGTGACGTGTTCAAGCCGTGAACGTTGCTCTACGCGTTCAGCCCGTGAACTGCTGTTCGTCCGTGACGCGTTCAGCCCCGTGAGCGCGATTCAGCCTGAGTCATGCCCGTGACGCGTTCAGCTTCGTTGACGCGGGTTAAGCTCGTGCCCACGCTGTCATCCTGGACGCGGTAAGCCGTGTACGTGTTCAGGCCGTGACGCGTTCAGCCCGTGACGCGTTCAGCCCTGTGACGCGTTCAGCCCGTTCACGCCGGGAGCACGAGAATCTTGGCTCACGACACAGACTCGTCCAGGATTAGACCGCACAATCACACGCAGAGGAGCCAAAACCGTCCGCCGCTCCACAAGACCGCGCTGCCAAACCAGGGACAATCTACCAGGGATTCCACGGGCTCTGTCGCGCGCCAACAAGTCATCTTCTGCGCTAAGACGGATCGTGTCCAATCAGCGAAACAATGCCAGTTGTTCCGGTGTTTCTGGTGCCAAAATGTATATTTCATTGAGATTTTTGCCCCTTTGTGACTGCTTGTTTATAATTGTACTTCCTGGTTGGACACAGCACAAATATGACAATAGGTCATTCCGACAGCTGTTACCATAGCAACCGAGATAAGCAACAGACTGTAACAAGAGCCCAAATCCACATAAATGACACAACAGTTTCAACACCATAAAACACATTTATTTTAGTCGAACGACGGTTTTAAACTGTCAGAAGGAAGTGTCAGTGAGTTCAACTGTCTCTGTGTCGCACGCTGAATGACATCACCAGAGGGAGTCACTCCACTTCCTGATTATTTTAAACACTCGTTTTTTAAAATTTTCTCTTACAAACTCCAATGTGACAGAAGCGAACTGTGATAAATATTGACCACAGGTTCTACACCTCCAAAAGGTTCTACACACCAAAACAGGTTCTAACACCACAACAGGTTCTACACGCTCCAAAAAGGTTCTCCACACCTAAAACAGGTTCTAACCACACGCACAACTATCCACAACAGGTTCTACAACACACAACACAGGTTCTTACACACCAATCAGTTTCTCACTCCAACAGGTTCTAACACCAAACAGGTTCTAACACGCTCCAAACAGGTTCTACCTCCATAACAGGTTCTACACCTCCAAAACGTTCTACACACCCAAACAGGTTCTACACCACAATCAGTTCTACACAACCAGCTCTACACACCAAGTTCTACACCAGCCAAACATGGTTCTGACACCTCAAACAGGTTCTACACCCTCAAACAGGTTCTACACCTCCAAACAGGTTCTAGCACCAACCAAACAGGTTCTACACCACCAAACAGGTTCTA
>BJKM01001444.1:0-38696 GCA_015082035.1 Chaenogobius annularis | reverse complement strand
GCTCCCCGGCCAGAGGCTGCAGCAGCCAGGTCAAACATGCTGATATTTAACTGTTATCTTTTGTGTACAGAGCAAACAGGTGGAGTTAATACGTTAACTGAGGTTTGTGAGCAAGACCACGCCTCCACTTCCGTCTTCGGACCACACCTCTATTACCCAGGGGCCTTCTTATACCAGCATAACGCCTCATTCACTGCTCGACTGTTCTCTCGATCACACTGTCGGGCAGCGTGCATTACCGCCACTGGTTCAGACTCTCAAGTCCATTAGCATCATGGACCCAGAGCTAAACATCAACCAATCATAATCTGTTACTGTTTGGCCCTTCTCTGGCCTCTGCTGCCTCCCGGCCTCCGCCATCGAGACCATCCAGCTGTGCGCTCGGTGATACGCGCAGTGAAGCTAGCCCGAACATCATTCCACCTTCGTCATCACCACAGACCTCACTGGACTGGACCGTGGTCAGCCTGCAGCGTGAACTTAGTACGACAACAAATCCAAGTAGTATTTGTCTCATGCTTCAGCCTCCACGCTCACCACCTCCAACGCTCCACTTTCGGGTTCCCTGACAGCAGAGCGCGCCGACGTCATCCCTTCACCTGCTGTTCGCAACATCAGGCTGCCATTCTGAATCCCCCCAGTTGGAGCCACTATCCTTGTTCAAATTATGTCTGCATGGCAATGTTTATGTATGTATGTAACTTGTGTCACTCCGACCATGCTACTCTGAAACGATAGCCGAACTCGGAACCTACGATGGCACATTACTTCGACCACGCTAACCATGCCACTCTTCCCCGGGGTCAGTCCTATGTTTCCCGAGACATGGGTTTGGGTTACATGCTGCTATATTTTATGCTGTAAAACCATACATTTATGCTAACTATTGGGGATGTGGAACCTGAACCAGTAGCTTATGCTTTAATTTGAGGAGGTACCTATGTTCCACCGTTCATAGAAAAAGGGGGAACATAGGTACCGGGGAACATAAGTACGCACCCCTCCTCCCCACGCTAGCCAAGCTACTCCAACCCACGCTAGCCACCAAACACCGATTCACGCTAGCCACGCTGCTCCGATTGAGGCCACTTTGGTTCATTGTGGATGTTCATCGCGGATCGGCTCATTTCGGCCCTGTCGATCCTAATTCCTAATTTTTCCAGAGTTGTCTGGTGGGCATGAGATGCCGCTACTCTGAAACAATAGCCATGCTACTCCAAACCTACGATGGCACGTTACTTTGACCACACCTTGCCACGCTACTCCACCCCACTTTAGCCTCGCTCCTCCGTACGACGCTAGCATCCATTCATTCTTCAGAGTCGTCAGCCGGGCACGAGATGCCCTTTCCAGAGCCGCCAGGCACCAGGGTGCCCCTCTGGATCTCTTCCATCTCACCTTCGATTCACTTTCGTCCCCCCTCCCCTTCCCTTTTGATCCACTCTTCTGTAAACCGGAAACAGGTGCTTCCTGCCTTCATCGTTTCACGCACATGCATCGTTGTTACGGGAAGGGTTTATACAAGGCCAAACCCTGCTCTCCCCCCAAGCGTCTGCCTCTAACCCAGAACTGGGCATTTGTGGCCCCCGTCTTAGCTATGCAACATGTGTCTGCGCTTGTGTCCTTAATAAAGATTACATGAAATGAATGAAATAATAGATTCAATAGCCTATATTTTACAGAAAAGTGCTTATAATTGTTAAATCATTGATCGCGTTCCGGCCCTCTGCCTCTTGCCTGGATTGAAAATGGCCCTCGGAGGAAAAAGAATTGCCCACCCCTGCCTAACCTCTAACCTTCTCAAATGCTACATACATACACACGCTCAACCTAACCACCGTGCACATGTTCTTGCTGGCCTTCTTTGGGTTCCTCCAGTTTTTGGAATTCCCTTCGAGATGATTTGACCCATCCATTCATCCCACGTTATTGGACTTGTTCCTCACACTCTCTCATATTCACACAACGGAGAAGATACTGATGCTTGCAATCGTGTCCCTTTCTTTTATTCATTCTGCTTAGACTTCCTCAGCCCTTTGAACCCAAATGTATCTCCTCACGCTGGGCCAATTCCATCTTCCTTAAACAGGCAATGGTGTCCAGTTGTTTAACGTATACTTTGGCAAGACCCTTCTCTGTTATATAAATAAATCTTTTCAAAATAGCATTGACACTTAACGCACTAATTACATTCACATAGAATAATAAAATATGTACCCTTGTAGCAAGTAGAGAAAACATCAGAAGATGATGTGTATATCCACAAAGACCCCAGATGTAATCCTCCCCTCGTCTGCGTGTCCAGCACTGAGAATTCCCATAACTTTTCACGTAATTCCATCAGCTCCATAAAGTTTAGATTCTGCTCCAGGATATTATCCGTATAGAAGATATCCATAAAAAGCAGAGTCTGTGCTTTTCTACCTTTGGATGAGTGCGGTGTGTCGCGCGGGATCATTCAAAAACATGTGTGTCTGCGGCATTGTTTGGACTAAAGAATAAAGGTTGGATGTGAGGTCTGAGCTGTTGTGTTGTGCTCTTTCCTCTAGGCACCAGTTCAGCTGACACTGTGTGTGAAGACTGTCCAGAGGGACACTTCTCACCCAGCGGACTCAACTGCACGGCCTGGACCACGTACGTATGGAATCAAATGTTTCTGTTTTTATTGGGATTTGTGACAAACAAGCACAAAAACCATGTCAAACTGATTAATCTGGACTTTCACCAACATCTGAGTGTTGGCACAGAGACTGATCGTGTGATAGTTCTGGATCAGTTTGAGCTGCAGTTGTGTGTGTCACAAGCAGAGGCGTGTTCATGGTCCTGAGCTTTCTGAACATTGTCTTTCATTTCTTCCATTTTACTATCGTGTAGCCAAATGATACATCTGATTAAATTAAGTTTAATGACTCTACATTGAATATCCCTCTAGTTAAAATTAAAAACAGAAATGACAAAAGTTTGGTTAAAATATGCCTGTTTAAGTCTTCTTATTTCTTACTTATGCTTGAGAGTAGGAATTGTCCAAGTGTGTAACTTTCTCACTGTCCAAAGTCCAAAGTCCACTGTACTGTCAGAGCAGATGGAAGATAACTGTGGCAGAGCAAACATGGACCAAGCACGATTACTTCTCATCTGCTAGAACATGTTCTGTCAAGTTCTAGCCTCGTTTTCAAGTTGCAGATAATGATTTGACTTTGTTTAGAATGAGCTTTAATAAACATGTTGCTCAACCTGGTTTTGGATGTAAAATTGTTTGCTCGAGTTGAGTTTTCTGACTGCGTTGCATGCGTGTCCTCAGCTGCTCTGAAAGTCAGGTGGAGGTGCGGGCCGGGAGCAGCCTGGAGGACGTGCTGTGTGGAGGAACCGTGTCCCGCTCGCATTTCATCCTCAGCATTCCCTTTGTGGGCGTTCTAATCATTCTCATACCTGGTTAGTGCATGGAGGGTTCACTTTAGGGCGAGACACTGCAGATACAGACCTGGGCCCTTCTACTTCTAAAGATATTGATTTGGATTAAACTTTTATCCAGCGATTTTTGAAGGAATTGTAAAATCAAAAGCTGTTAACTCAAAATGCAGTTTCTCACTGTCTAACTTTTGATGTTTAATTCCTGTATTGGCTCTATAGCCACATGGGGACTGTCCCCCGGCCCCCCAGACCCCCAGACCCGTTCACTTTGGGGCTCTTTGGAACACTTCTTTTAATGTCAGCGTGGGTCCATGTGTCCACAGCGCTGCTCACTTAAGACAGTGGAAACGTGCCATATGTCAGTGTCCTCCCTCAGCTGTCCTGGAGTGGTCCATGGGGACAAAGGATTCAAAGGGCTAAAACATTGTCCAGATGAAGCCTTTCAGATTTGTGCAGTTTTTACCTTTTTTCACATAAACAATGCATTATGTTTGTTATAGAAAGTGTAATAAATCAGTTTTCAACAGAAGAAGTTTCATATTGATAGAGATCTGGGTGTTTGTTCGCTGCAGTGACTCGCCTTAATCTAGCTTCTTAATACTTCACATTTCTAACTTGTCACTAACTGTTGGAGATGCTCTGTGTTACAGTGTTGTACAAGTTGAAAGGACAAGCTGACCCCAAACGTGATCAGAACAACGCACAAGCCTAACTCAGGCTAACGCAGGCTAACTGAGGCTAACGCAGGCTAACTGAAGCTAAACTAACATCCTGCTAATTCTCAAGTCTTAACCACGATGAGGCCAGAAAGATTCTGGCTGGAACTCTGCCGTTTTTATTACCAATACAATTAGAAATGAAGCGGACCACTGTAGATAAAACTTTGTCTGAACCCGATTTTCAAACCTGTTTTATACTCTCCAGTGAACAGTGGATGAAAGTGTTTTATAAGTATTATTTGTAGTAGTTCTGGTCAAAGTGCAACACACATGCATCAAACCTGGTTTGTATTGAACATCTCTGGAATTACTGGGCCTATTCACGTGAAAGGTGAAAGGTGAGAGGTGAAAGGCCGTAACCCTGGTTGAGATGCTTCAACATTTGTGGATTTTCAGTTTGGATCTTTCTTTCTAAAACATAAGCCATGTTCACACGCACACCACAAATCTGATCATTATGATATCGGGAGATGAATTGTCATGGAAACGGTTCCATCTGATGTCGTAAGACAACGAGTACAATAGCAAACATGTGATCGATGATGAAAGGTGCCTCATGCTCCAAGCGGATCTCAGAATCAGATGAACTCTTCTTTAGGCCTACACACATCACTGTATTATTTCAGTTTACATTACTGTTGCAGTGGTAACCATGACAACGCTGTTAACGTGTTTCTGTTTTTGATCTCAGCCTGGATGTAAATGTGTTATCAATGTTAATGTGGTTGTATATGTTTTTCAGACCTTTTATTTATTATTATTTTATACTCCAAAGCACATTTACTGTTAGTTTCTACAGTAGATATTTGTTGATACTTGTGACTACACATATTTTGACTCAATAACTCAAAAGCAGGCTGATCCCAGTAAAGACTTTAGTAAATACTGTTTTCCTCATGTCCTGATATAGAAATGATCGTGACAAACCTTATGTTTGACAAACATGACCAAACCCAGCAGTCCAAAGAGTTAGTTATCCTCTAAAAGTCCTGTAAAAGGTCATTTCATGTTTAACCCTTTGGCTTCCCTTTGTACATTTGTGTCCATTTGCATGTTTTTCAAACTTTGTTGGCCCACTATTTCAGTTCAGTTCATGATATGTGACTGAGCATATGTCAAATTCTTTGTTCCAATTTGTTTTGGTTTGCTACTGCAAAAATGTCCACTCACGGAAACCTGTAAAAATATCATAGATTCATATTTTTTTCATTCTTCTTTTGGCCCTATTTAAACATCTATCCCTGCCAGTTTGAATTTCACTTTTTGTGAAAAAAAATGACCTCTAAAATTGAGACATCTTTCACAGAACTGAAGCCACAGTATAATGGGGTACATTTTTAGATGTTTCCTAGGATGGGTCAACTCAGTTTTTGTATAACATTAGATGACTTTGAAAAACACAAAAATAAAAGAACTTGCATACTAATGATTTATAGGCTGTAACATATATTAATAATAGGATCAGATTAATAAATACAATTTCATATTTTGTATTAATCATTTTGAGCAGACACAACAGAAGTTTAGTTTAGCATTAGTTCACATTTCATACTTAAATAGTATACAACTATGCAAAACAGATGCAATTGTTCAGTTCAGGTCAAATACCAAAATGAATGACCCCAAATCTGATCAAAGCAAACTAACGTGGCAAAGACACAACCGAGAGGGAAAATGTGACCAGCAACACACCAAAAATCGAGTCTATTTGATTATTCTGCTTATGTGATTTTTACTGGCCATGTAAATGTGCCCATGGACGAGTGAAGCAGCGAAAACGAGGCTCAAAGCAATAGCTGTGTGCATTTGTTGTGTTGGCAAATCTTCACTGACAGAACTTCTGTCCATAATATGCATGCTTTCTTTCTCGTCTTTCTTCTGTTAACAAAATACAAGTTTGAATAAAAGTGATCAAAGTGTTTTATTGTTGATCCAGAGTCTTATGTTGTGAAGTGATTTTCTACCAGAGCTTCCTCTAACGCTTCTGTACTTCTACTTCCTACTTCATTTATTTCCCCCAGGCTCACAGGTCTTATCCCTACAGTAGATCACACATGTGTCTGCCCTTCTCCGGACACTTTGTACATATGTTTGGAAGCATCTCAGAATAATATAATGTATTACTTAATGATCTCCATTCTACTCTAGAACATAGAAAAAGTATAACACACAACTTCTCCATTTGAACATGATCAATGTCTTTTTAACTTAAGTACTTTACAAGTTTAGTCCTTTGAGTACACTTCCATAACACCTTTGAACCCTCCGTGATACTGTTGTTGCTTTAGTCCTGGTAGTTGTTGCAGTGTGTTGGGAGTTGGCCCTTGTGTGAAAAGTCTTCAGATGAACTCCGACGCTGGGAGAGAGGATCTAGCTGTAGTTGCGGAGGTAAACCAGTCTGTGTGGGTGAAACTTCTCTCTGCATAACGGACACTCCGCCTGCGGCCAACACAAGCCAACGACACTTCAGTAACAAACCCTTTGGTGCATAACGTCCTACACTGCCTGCATGTGAGGCCAGCGCAGTGAGGTCAGTTTGCAGATTTGTTGGCCTGGTTTATGGTGCAGAAATAAACAAACTATCAATGCAAAAAGGAGTAAAACTATTCCATCACAAAGCCGTGATTAAACGGTTTAAACTCAAACAAATACGTTAGTGTGGTAAATGTCCTCTGAAGCAACTGAACATTGATGCATTTTTCTACAAACAAATTATGCAATAAGATTTGTGATTTATAAGATAAAGAAGAGGGATTCATTTGTAATATATGTTTTTCAATCAAAAATCAGTTCACATTTTTTTTTTTTTTTTTGCATTCAATCCAGAAGCGTTCATATTTGGGCAAACTAATGCATGAATCCTTTGCATTTCAGACATGTTTACAGAGGGCTAAACCGTGATTGAATTCCCTGCAGAGACATGATATTATTATTAATGATCATTTCCTAGTTATTATCCATGTCTAAATCCAAGCTATTTATGTTAGGTTAACATTTGCAGCGGGTCAAAGGTGAAATAGAGGTGAAATAATGAGGTCAAAAGTGACAGGTCAGTCAGTGGGCATCACACACACTTTTGATTGTTCCAAAGGAAAGAAATAAAACGTACCACAGACCAGAGTTCTTGTGTATTCATGCAGTTTGTGTGAGACATTTTCATGTAAGTTCTCCAAATACAACTATATGGTAGACCTGTTTTTTTTTTTAGTTTCTTTCCAAATAGTGCATAGATGGCATGTGTGGTGTTGTGGTTGTGTTGTGGTTGCTGTGACCTTGTTGTTGCACCACTCAGTGATGCACTCCCAGCAGAACAGGTGACCACAGGGGGTGGACGTGGGGTTCCTCCTCTGCTCCAGGCACAGGATGCAGCGTGCACTGGAGCCGTCGGGCCTCGGGTCAGGGCTGGAGCACATGAACAAGACACAGAGATAAGAACCACACACATGGAACCACAGGAGGGTTCTCATCATAAACAGGTCACTTTCAAAGCAACTACAGACGTTTTCACACTGTAGGAACCCTGCAGTTCTTGTTACTTTTTCTTTAGACCCAGTTCCCATAACAAGGACTAGGGATTGGGACTACACTTTGGGGAACTTTCCAGTCAGACCAGGAACCTTTTGATGACACAAGAACATGCACACTGACTAATTCTTAGACTAAGACAAACTTTTTGATCCAGAAGAAAAGGGACTTGGTCACAGTAACTTCAAAAATACTCTTCTTGACTAATTTGTTTTTCATTTTTTAAAATGCTTTTTGTGCATCACAGTGCTACAGTGCTAAAAAGAGTAGGATGAGGGGAAAAGACTTCAATATTTCAATTTTCCACACAATACAGATGCTAATGTTAAAGCCACTTTCACACACTGAGCAAAGGGGACCGGCCGAGTGGTTCCTCTGAGTAAGTAGGAACTTGGGGATAATAGGGACTTAGTCCTTGCTACTGTTATGTGCAAAAACACCTATAAACACCCACTTAATGGTCCATTATATCACCTGTGCTGGAGGTTCCTGTGGCGTTCTCACCTGTGCTTCGTGCGTCTACCTGTGCTGGAGTTCCTGTGGCGTTCTCACTGCTGGTCCTGTGGCTTCACTGTCTATCCGTGCTCTCACCTATACTGGAGGTTCCTGTGGCGTTCTCACCTGTGCTATCCTGTGCGTTCTGTGAGGTTCCTGTGGCGTTCTCACCTGTACTGGAGGTTCCTGTGGTTCTCACCTGTATCGGCTAGTGGAGTTCTGTGGCGTTCTCACCTGTACTGGTTTTACGTACTGTTCTGTGGTTCTCACCTGTACTGGAGGTTCCTGTAGACTTTCCACTCGTGTCTGGCTCTCTGTCTCTGTCTAAAGCTGTGGAGCTGCAGTACCACAGTGAGGAGCAGCTGAAGCAGGGACAGCGCCCCCAGTAGGCGGTAGCTGGTCCTGATGGTGCCGTCGTCCTCAGAGGGACTCATCACTCGCAGCTGCAAAGACAAAAGGCAAGGCAAGTTTATTTGTAGAGCACAATTCGTTCACAAGGCAATTCAAAGTGCTTCACACAACAGGAAATCACAGAAATCACAAAACCTTCATTTTGATTCATTCAATTTAACAATTTTGCTGACATGAATCATACATTTTGTCCATGCTTAGTGATCCGCCAGATGGAAAACCAAGTCTATTGGACCACACTGGCAATCCAGACACTATTTCCCATATTTATTTGACATTGCCAGCGTAACAGGCTCCGGGATGGGCACATCGCTTTTAGATTGATTCTATCCCATGTTTGACCGTCCCTAGATGTCAGTGCGCTCTCTGCCTCTGCACACTGGAGTGGTTTTAAGTTCCTACAGTCGCATCTGAGCCTGTCTCAGTTTGTGTTCGGGCCATGGCTCCTCAGCTCCTTCTCTCCAGGCTGGACGTGAGCAGCAGATGTGACATAGGTAAATGTACACTGCACTGTTGCCTAGCAACCATACTGGAACCAAGGGGCATAACAATAACTGATAAAACCTTTATTTTGTTAAATGATTGTTTAAGTTGTCCAAAAGGGTCAGTTTTGTGTAAATTGCATTTTGGATGGAATGTCACTTATTGATGACATCACGGAGGGATTCTGCTTTAGAACTCAGCACAACTTCCTGTAGTGGTTTTATTTTTCATATTTTCTTCTCAAACTGACACTTGATTGAGGTAAAACTTTGATAAATATCTATCACAAGAACTATCAATCCAAACTTAGTCATGATTAGAAAAACAGGAGAAACTGTCATAAGCATTTCAGTTCCACAGCTGAAGCTCATTGAGACTATCCACATGATTTGACAGCACATGTGGTGGACTCACGTAGCTGATGCCGGCCACTCTCCTGGACACGTGGTAGAAAGAGCCGCTGAGGTAGAACAAAGCTGTGTGGAGACGCTGCAGGAGCTCAAGGGCCTGCTGGAGGACGTGTACAGCCGGGACACAGGCGCTCCTCTGGGCTGGAGTCAGGACGCTCACTGCCCCGCGCACACACCTCCGCAGACGGCCCTCCACTGCCCACAGGCCCGACGACACCTGGGACACAGATTTACCCTCTATTTACTTTGCTTTGACGTGCACAACAAATACTTCAGTAGTACATTAGCACACTCAATTTAAACTTTTTGGGGAATTTGGAATTCGGAAACAAATTCAGAACTGTTCTGACCTACATACGATCCTTTTAAGAATCAATAGCCTACTGAACAAAGGTCAGATTTCTTTCCGTGCAAGCCTTAAATAGAGCAGTGGCCTACATTCAGTGCTGATCTGAAGTAGACCTTCACAATATATGAGTAAATTGCAATATCATAAATATTGATTAACGCTATATCCAAGACTAATTACTGAAGGTAATGCTAATGTTGTTCATTACAACCAGGGGAGTTGGAGCATTGATTCTTAGGATCATATGTAGGTCAAATTCTCCCAAAAATCTGTTTTAAATGAGTGTGCTAATGCACTACTGAAGTATATACATTTCATTATATACTGATTTGCTGTGCACTTTTTTAGTTAAAGCAACAGTATGTAACTTTCTGGAGGTGGAATTTCACCATGAATCCAAGGAAATAGAGTTTAAACCACACTTCTGAACATTTGTCATGGAGATAGATATGTTTTATGTCATACTGTGGAACATTAAAGCCAAAGGAACAACATCTCCTGGGAAACAAGCAGGCACGAGTCAGGTTTGTGGAAATGCAAACCCACAGAATGTAAGGACATGTTTTTCTGTCCAATAAAAACATCCAAAATGAGATAGAAAATGTTTACTCAAAAAAATCAGTCTCAATGTCTGAAGCCAAGTTAAGCTTCATTTCATTTAGTCTTTCGAGTTTGGCCAAAGCTGCACGAGCTTTAAGGCAGATAAAGATCAGATACACTGGTCTAGCTCTAAACTGAACCATTCCAATCGTTTAAAATATAAAAGTATTTTTCCAACCCAAACCTAAAAAACATGTGACGCGCCTCTCTGGTCCCAGCGTACCTGTCGCGGGGCCGGGCTGGCGTCCGGGTCCAGCTCTCGCTCCACACTCTGCAGCACTCGCTCCAGCAGGTACGGCACCAGGCTGTGGCACAGGACAAACCCTGCACGTCTGCCCAGGGACGGGACACGCCGCTGGGACGGGTCCACCTGGAGGACGTGCACGTACTCCTCACCCAGCGTCTGGTAACCTGCACAGGCACCACAGAAGGATTCTCTCTCTTCAGTTATTTATACTGCTTCCATTTATAACGCCACAAATTCAGAACTTTCAGAATTTTCCTAAATAATAGATACATTCGATTTAAACATATGGAGTAGAGCTGCAAATAACTATTATTTTACTTGTCCAACTATTATTGCTACTGTACACTGAGCCTATTGAAAAACATTAACAACCAAATAAAGGTTGAAATATGGCGACTGAAGGCTTCTGGATGGAGAATATTAGGGCTGCAACTAATAGATATTTTTGTTAATCGATGACTCTAGCTCATGGCATGTTTTGGATTCTGTGTTCAGACCAGTCAGCGATGAGCCCATTACTAAATCAGTTGACAATTATTTCAGTAATCCATAAATTGCAATTAAGCGCTTATCCTTCTTCTTTTATTTAAAAATCCCGCCGTCTTTGTTATAAAAGGTCTTGTTGTATGTGTTTTAGAGTCTGTATTGTCCAGAGAAACATTACCATTGTACTTTTTTGTGTGTGTAGTCACAATTATACCATAAGTCTTAGCCCTGTCACCACACTTTCACTTTCACCACGGTTTCATTATGACTGAATTTCTGCCCCGCCATCTTGAACCTTTAGTGGAAAATGTGTGCTGACAATGACAGATAAGTATTACAACAGGCTGCGTTTCATTTACTGAGCAGAAATGAAACATAAACCACCGGAACGCGGGATTACGCCGACATAACCGACATACACCACGTGACCTCACATCGTCCTGCCCCCTGGTGGTGGACAGGACGACGACACTCACCTGAGAACGTGGTCAAAGTGTAGTAGGCCAAGTCTGTGAGCAGCTCCACCTCTCTCCTCCAGTCCAGCCATCGTTTCGACCCTGACAGCACAACCATGTTTAAAGCTGGTTAGGAATAATAAAGTAAAAAAAAAGTCATTTTCACCTGCGACCGTCTGGAAAGCTTCGTTGGCGTTGTTTCTCAGGACACTTTGATAATACTCGTCCTTCTGACTGGAGCGGATTAGCTGGGACTGGTTTGCGGGGATGAGAGGCATGTTACCCGGCAGAGGTCCAGCACATCTCCGCTCTCATGCAGCAAACTCTGGATTCATGCGTCAAGTACAGGCAGGTCCTTCACACGTCTGCTGTTTTTAGAACATGTTCAAACCATAGTCACCTTCAGATAGCTTAGTTTTCACGCTCTTTCCGTAAATTGCGCAAATACTCTAGATAATAAAGAAACGTGGGGCGTTCAGTTGTAAACAAACCCGTGGACACCGACACAGGAAGTGTCCGTGCTGTGGCGCACGCCCTCGTGAGGCAGGAGACGGCGGCGCAGGCCTATGCGTCACAGGAAACACACCCATCTGGACCTGGACCTTCAAAATAAGACAACTATTTACCCTAAATCTGATATTTTATCCAGACACAACCAATGTAAGTGTGTGGCCGTTAGTGTCAAAATAATCACAAAATGTTACTTTTATTATTTTCTAATGCTGACTTATATGAATCATTTAAATAAGGCCTAATAATGACTTCTGACCGGGGTGCCCAAAAGGATAATGTTCTTCAAATCTTTGTTAAAAACCTTTTTGTTTGCACAGGCTTTTAACACAAGCTGAGCAGAACATTTTTACAGCGTTATTTTACCTTGTTTTGGCATGTCTGGTATGTTTTATTGCATTTTGTATTGCCTTTGTACAGCACTTTGGGCCATTGTGGTTTTTAGATGTGTTTATAAATAAACTTGACTTGACTTCCTGTTCACATCATTATTTTTAAAAAGAAAAAGTTCTGGAATAGGCTGCTGTTTTTCCAATTTTTCCAAAGGTCAAAAGTTTGTTTTTGGATCCTATAAAGGCTCCTTCTTCACCACAACAGTCCGATGCATCACAGACGCTGCACTGATTCGCCTGTCATTCTCACGCTCCATCCTTCCCTCACTTGTGCATTTTGCTGAGGAGCATTTTTGCTTCGGATGGTGTTTTAAGTACCTTCAAAAGGCACCAGAAGAACTGCCGTAAATGAAAAACCATGCTGTAGTCGTGTCCTCACAGACGTGACAAAGCTTTGCCCATGGCTGACGAATATCATATGGTAAATCTTAAGCAAAAACACTTTCTTGCCTTTGTACTGGGGAAGGAACGGCATTATCAGGCCTCATGGCTTATCAGCTTCTCATATTTTCTGGCCAAATGGATGTGCTCTCGCTATGGTGATGTGTGGGACCGCAATTCCAGTGTCTTGATCACTGTCCTGAGAAAGCCCTTAGTGTTTTCTCCCACTTCACCCTCCGGGACTCCCACGAGTCTGAGATTGTTTCTGTGGAATTTGGATTCCAAATCCAGAATCTTGCTCTTCATAGCCTCGTTCTCCACCAGCAGTTTCAACACCTCAGCTCTCGCAACTTCTCTGTATAGCGGGTGAATCGGATAGTTTTAAGGCAAATGTCAATAGAGAGGCATAGCAGCTGTTTACACCTGTGCCATACCCGGAAGTCTTAAAATGTATCGGATTTCAATCATATGTAATCCCATCCTAGGGTCTTTGAATAAACATTCCTGACTCCTAGGAGCTGACTGCTAACTTTCATCATCTCCTCATCATCGCCTCACAGAATGCCCCACAATGGCATTACTTTGCTATTCATTTTATTGTATGTGTAGCTGTAATTAGGTACAGCCCCATCCTTTTCTACCAGGGAGCACAGGAGGGTAATATAGCAAAATGCATGTTTGTATATTTTGAGACAAATGTACAAATACAAACTATAACATACAGACTTACATAAATAGCATAAGAATAATAAATAAGTAAATAATTCACTATTTCAGATTCTACTTCAATAAACAAAAACGACACTTATCACATTCCTAAAGAAAAGCAGTGTAATTTGGACAAATTTATTTAGAGAATCTGTAGCAGTTTGATAAATCAAGTGAAAAATATTTTTACATGGGATGGGTTGATCAAAAAGGTTTTTTAAAGGTTCTATATGGAATATATTTGTCAATTAGTTATTATTTAAATAGAAACTATTAATGCTTTGTTTACCTTAATTCCCTTTGACTATTTATGGTTTCTTGGTTGGCATATAACTTTGTCTTTTCCATTCCTTTTGTAAAGCAGCAACTAACTGATGATTTGCATGGGGGAACAAATGTTCCCATAGATTCAATTAACTGTTCATATTCCAATAGTTTGTCATTTATGAAAACAAATCCCTTTTCTAAAGCTTTCTCCCAGAGGAAGGGTTTTCTATCAATACATTTCAGTTAAGCCATATCATTTGCTATAAAATGTCATCATGCTTCTTTGGGGGATTCAATTGATAAAATAACACTAAAGCTTCGTTGAACCACCAATTTGAACCATCTTTACCATAAGACCATGTAAATAGGACAAATGTTTTTTGTTTTGTTTTTTGAATTTGCAAATACAAGAACAATTCCTTGTGAAAAAACAATTTTTCATAATTTTTTTTGAAGTTACAAAGCCTTGCATGAGATTATTTCTCATGTTACTTTGGAGCTGCATCCGGTCCAGGACAGTTCAAAACACGGTTCTGGTCCCCCGGCCCACTCATTAGGTCAGTTATGGCCCACACTACTACTACTACTACCCACTTGGATTGGTTTGTGTTTCTCTTTTTGCCCATTACAAATCAATATCCATGTGGTACCGGTTAAGAAGGGCTGGTGGAATGCTCCGAACCGGGATTGAGACGAGTAGGAGAGAGGCATGGCTATCCCAGATGTTCCAGATTGATAGCCAGTAGAGGTAGAAGCCTAAGTGGTAGAGAGCGGCATGGAGATTTGGTGTCATGGTGGTGTGGGTGGCTGAGTGGGTGGATGGGTGTGGGTGGAGCTTGTGTGTTGCATGTGGGTGGAGCCTGTGGTGGAGGCTGCATGTGGGTGAAGCCTGTGGAGGAGCTGCATGTGGGTGGAGCTGTGGTGCAGTGCATGTGGGTGGAGCCTGTGGTGTCGGCTGCATGTGGGTGGAGCCTGTGGTGCGGCTGCATGTGGTGTGAGCCTGTGGTGGGCTGCATTGTGGGTGAGTGCTGTGGTGAGCTGCATGTGGGTGGAGCCTGTGGTGGAATGCTGCATGTGGGTGGAGCCTGTGGTCTGCAGCTGCATGTGGGTGGAGCCTGTGGTGAGCTGCATGTGGGTGGAGCTTGTGGTGCGCTGCAATGTGGGTGGAGCTGCATGTGGTGGGTGGATGCTCCGGTGGTGGAGCTGCATGTGGGTGGAGCTGTGGTGGAGCTTGCATGTGGGTGGAGCTTGTGGTGCAGCTGCATTTGGGGAGTGGAGCTGTTCATGTGGGTGGAGCCTGTGGTGCAGTTGCATGTGGGTGTGGGTGGAGCTGCATGTGGGTGGAGCCTGTGGTGGAGCTGCATGTGGGTGGAGCCTGTGGTTGCAGCTGCATGTGGGTGGAGCCTGTGGTGCAGCTGCATGTGGGTGGAGCTGCATGTGGTGGAGCTGCATGTGGGTGGAGCTGCATGTGGGTGGGAGCTGCATGTGGGTGGATGCTGCATGTGGGTGGAGCTTGCATGTGGGTGGAGCCTGTGGTGCATTGTGCCTCATAAAATCTGCTTCTTAAGACATTGGAACAGTCATTCATTTATTTAAAAAATACCTTAAGTAAAATTATTTTACACAAAATATATACATGCTTTACATGACTTTAGGATAGAAGATGAAATGTCTTGATTTTTAAAAACATTGTTCAGATGACTTTTTCTACAATGCATCACTCCTGGACGAATGAGGGATTACACAAACATGTATTTACAACTATTGTACAGTTAAGCCAAACTAAATTCCATTGCACGGCCACACCTCCAGCTTGCTCCTTTGTTGACACGTCTGAACGGATAGCTCCATATGTGACCCGTGTTATCTTCTGTCATAATCGACCTACCATAGAAGCAGGCCAGACTTAAACAGGCGATACCAGCAACAGGCGTTAAGTGTTCAAGTCTCCAGGTTTCTTACTAATGGGAAATAAACCCTCTCCTGCGTTAAAAATCCTGATACTCAGTCTTCATTCTGCTTGACTTGGTCTGGTTCAGTCTTGGTCCTGGTTCAGAGGTGCCTCAAAAGTAGGAGCTTCATCTTCAGAGTTTGTGTGTCGCGCCGTTGTGTGAAATAAACGCATCAGATCTTGAAACCTCTGTGAAACCTGCAAACAGCAAAAAACACACGTGTCACACCCGCTGAGAATGTGAGCGACCCCAGGCTAAGGAGGAACAGGGTTCACCTGGCTTGGAGTCTTGTTGCCGAGGACAGTGGAGATCTGGTGAAAGGTGCTGGGGTTGGCTCCCTCCTGCTGACACCTCGTGAGGATGACTCTGTCTGCATCCCTGCAAATCACACGACAATGACCATTGGAATCCACATTTTCTAAGCAGTTCACAAGCAGTAAATGGAAAAAGAGAGCTTATGATACATGAGATTTCAGTGATCCTATTAAATAATCAAATAATGCAATATTGTAAATGTCTTCTAACTAACGAACATTTAAAATACAATTCACTAAATAATATAATATTTATTATTTTTTAATAATTGCATTAGAATTGGCATGCAAGGTAAAGAATGCATTTATACTAATTAAGATTTTTTTCAGCTTCCCACTTTTCCCTGGACACTGCTGATGTGTGATGTTTTTCCCACTTTTCCCTGGACAGTGCTGATGTGTGATGTGGCATCACCTGGTCCAGAGGATGACCTTTTCTCCACTGGCCGTCAGAGAGATGTTCTTGGCACACACAGTGAGCTCCTGTGGAAGCGATGGAGCTGCCGTTACACTGTCACTCTGCGGCGGGGACGCACAGGGCCGCTCAGGGCTGGAACACGTAGAAGGAAAGGCCGCAGATGGGGAGGAGTCAGTGACATCATCCATCGTGGTGGTCTCGTCTCGTCGCCTCTTATCTGACAGCTCCTTTTCTGTCTCGTCCTTGTCTTCATCTTCCTGCAGAATAAATGGCTCCTCCCAAGATCCACACTTTGCTCTGTTCAAACAGATAAAAAAAAAAAAAAAATAGATATAGATATAGATAGATTATAGATTATAGATATAGATATATATAGAGAGAGAGAGAGAGAGAGAGAGAGAGAGAGAGAGAGAGAGAGAGATATTGAAGGAGCCACAGCTGCCCTGGGGCAGACTGAGGGAAGCGAGGCTGCCAATCTGCGCAATCAGCAGAAGATTGATTTTGTTCTAAATGAAAGATGACCAATTAACTCATTTGTTCATCAGTTTATCTCATTTGATAATCAGGTGCTTAACACTGAAGAAGATAGGATTGTAATGTCCCAAACAGCTAAAGAAAAGGCAGGACAGTTTCAGGGGGAAACTCCCCCATAGGGGCGGGGTTTAATCAGCTCAGAGCAGTAAAGATGAGCTACTTCAGACTGAAAATGACTTTCAGATGGATGTTGAAGCATAATTTAGTTTATTTGTTTTTTGAAGGATTCTAATATTGAGTAACTAACTTGCTCTTTCATTTGGTGGTATTCAAATTGCAGTTTTCTATAAACAGGGAAATACATTGTGGTATTTGATCAGGAGATTTAGGCTTCAGTGGGGGACGAGAGCGGGGGACGAAAGCGGGGACGAGAGCGGGGGACGAGAGCGGCGCGAGAGCGAAACGAAGGGGGACGAGAGCGGGGACGAGAGCGGGGGACGAGAGCGGGGACGAGAGCGGGGGACGAGAGCGGGGGACGAGAGCGGGGACGAGAGCGGGGGACAGAGCGGGGCACATGGAGCCATCCACTCGACCACGGAGGATGAAACATCTTGATTTAAAAACATTGTTGAGACCACCTTTGAGCCCATCACCACTGGACGGATGAGGGATTACACTGGCCGATTGGCAGCTCTCGAGCCGCACCAGACTGTGGACATCCAGTTCTACACAGCTCACATCTGACAGACGGCAGCACACAGCAGTCAGTTTTACGCTTTAGCTTTAATATGATCAATAACGGGACAGGAAAACAAGAAGCAGAAAACCGCAGAAACATACCTTGCGGTGAGTAAAGTCAAAGAGCAGTGACAGTAAAAGTAGGCGTGTACCTGTGTGAGGGCTTTCGTCCTTGTCACAGCTCATCTGAGAGTACAGAGGGTGCAGACTCTTCATGGCTCTGGACACAACTCTTAAACCCTGCCACACAAAGCAACAAGGATGGAAAACACATTTCCACTTTTAAACGGCCATTCTTCCTAAAAGCCTACCTTGCATCGTGGACACGCCTTCTTTCCATGTTTTCGAATGTTTGCATCATGACACAAACACATCCAGGATTTCCCTGACCAATCACACTGGAGGGAGAAATGTGTGGTTTTAGAAGAATTTAAACAGATATAGACTTGCAAAACATAAGCAGCATGTTTTTGATTTTTGATTTGTTTGTATTGTATATTGATTATTAGAATAGTTTCAGTACATGTGATGATTACTAGCTCCATAGTTTTCCATACTGACAGTACCATTTGGAAAAGTACTATCCTGAAATCCCAGAGTTCAGCTTTAAAATAGTTGAAAATGTCCATTCAACACTTTTTTTGTTGTTGAATGGAGTCCAGTTTTAGGTGGACTCTGAGACTCACCTTGTAGTCCATCTTCCTTCTCTGCTGCCTCACTGCCATAGGCTGAATTTTATGTCTGTCTTCATCTTCATCTAGTTCAGGAAGTGTCACCTCCTCGAAGCCGCTGGTGTCCCCCGAGTCAAGCCCCACTCCCTCCCTCCCCTCAGCCTCGTCTGGCCACTGCGCCTCCTCAAACTGGCCAGGCTGCGCGGGTGGAGGGTGCAGGTCGTCGAAGAACACCCACAGCTCCGACTGAAGGTGAGTGTGTCCTTTTAACAGACATGTCATCTGGGACTTGAGCTGGAACACACCAAACACATGACAACCTCAACGAACCCTTTCATTTGATTTATCTGACTAGTACGTAGGGCGGGGGTCTGTGTGGGGTTTTTGAGCCAATACATATACATATACTAAAAATTTATGATATTTTGTGTTGTGGCCAGTAATAGATATATCTGTATTAAGGAGAGGCCCACATATGAATTAACTATAACTGTCACAAAGTTAAAGTTCACTAATTAACTTTTGTGGAAAAAAATATTACGATACCTTTTTTTAAGACTTAAAAAAGCAAGACTGGAACAAAAGTTACTATAAACAGTAAATGTCAAGCCAACATCAGGCCTACAACCACTGAGCAACTAATCATGACTAGTCTACTAGAAAATATATTATCATGGCAGTGGTTCTCTGGAATAAACAGTCTCTAAACAACAAACAGTCCTTAAAAACACATTATTAAATCAAAATATAAAAAATTTATAAATGATCTCTAAATGTTCAAATGTGTATATTTATTTGTAAATATCCTCCATCTAGAAGCCTTTAGTCAACATATTTCCAAAGTCCCGGGGGCTGAGTTGAATAGCAGTGTGATTTTTCAAAAGTGCGTATGTGTTCTTTATATATTTGCGGCTATAAGCCGCTACTTATTGTCAGATGTTTTGAGCCATGCGGCTTATTAAGGCTGCGGCTTTTCTGTGGTTTTTTTCTTTACCGCTAGGGGCGAACTAACCGGAATTCGAATCAAAACTACAGAAAAGTTAAGCAAAGAAGCAGATGTTGCTTTTTTATTCAGATAGCAAATAGAACACGGACGAGAAATTACCAACTATAAATTATTTTCAATTCTTGCCGCATCATTATGGAACCCATAAGAAGTTCGTACGAAACAAGTTTTAAGCTGAAGGCCATCGATCTTGCTAGGAAGCCGCGGGCTGCACGCAAGCTTAACATCAATGAATGTACGGTGACGCTGGAGGGGACGGAGGGGACGGAGGGACGAGCTCATGCGATGCCAAAAGTCAAGGAAAGATTCTGCGGCCTATACAAAAGGTGCGGCCTATGTATTGTTTTATTATCGTTTTTTTTAAAAATAGAGCAAATGCGGCTTATATAGGGGAGCGGCTAAAAGGCCGGAAAATACGGTAAGTTTATAGTAAGATACGGTGTATACCTGCACTGCTTGATAGCTGAATCTTAACCTTAAAGCCCCCCATTAAACGTGTGAATCCTCACCTCATTGACGCTGGTCGGACTGAGGTCAGGCCCCATCTGCAGGGCCTTGATAATCTTCTGGTAGTGGGACGGGTTGTCTCCAAAACTGATTTCCAACTGTCGTAAGAACCTTCTACTGCGATCAAACGCCTGCTGCTCTTCAAACTGCAGTGAAGCACAGTCAGAGTCACACTAAGGTGGTCTACATGTACTCATCATCAGCTAAAGCATGCACATTTACCAGGCCACACTCCAAAGCCTGTTCAGGTCGTAGAAATGCTGCAAAGTCTCTGAGCAGATCAGTGCGATGCTCCAGAATGCACTGCAGCCTACGGAACAAGGAGACCACGTCCGGCAACTCTCCCACCTTTTCAAACTCCCCCAAAACTGACACAAACTGTTCCATCGTCATAGGGTTGTCTTGTAGAGCCTCATAAACCTAAAACCAACAGGACATGTCAGAAATATTGATTTAAGTTTATTGACAGATCAGTAACTAAGCCAAACAGTTAAAGGTGGGGTAATGTCTCTGCCCCAAACACTCACTCTGTTAAGGTAGCCCTGTGCAAAGGCCATGTCCTTGCTCTCTCGATGAGGGTCTTTTTCCAGGATGTTCTCATCGTACAACAGTAAAAGTTTGGAGGCATCTTTACTGATTCTGTCTGGGCGACTGCGCTTAAGTCCGCGAGGTGGACGTGAGCGACCTGCATACACAAATATGTTTTTAGGATTTAGAAGGTGCTTCGGAAAAACAAGCATCGGACTAAAAAAGAATAATTCAAGTCTATAGCGAAGTAACAGCCAAGCAGCGTATAGAAAGTAAGAAACTTAAAGTCAGTGTGCTGATTTGACCTCCAAATAAAAGAGGAATGATTACAAGAAGGCATGGGGAACAAAAACTAATTAAACATTGCACATACAGTTGCAAGAAAAAGTATTGCCCTCATTTCCACTTAAATACTTTAGAAATTGTCTGCAACTAGCAGTCATTCAAGAGGTCACAAAACGATCCGGAACGACATCCAAAGGCCTGTAGGCCTCAGTGGACCTCAGCTAAGGACAGAGTTTATGAATCAAACACAGGAACAACACGGGGCAAAAAAAACAAATTCTCCCCATGACGTTTGCCAAAAAACCTACCGGACAATGAGTTTTTGAAGTTTTCCAGTCGGGGTTCAGGGCCCACCACAGCACTGAAACTGCACTAGTTAAAGTCACAAATGATTTGTTATTAGTTGCTGACTAGGGACTGTTCTCAATCCTGGTTCTATTGGACCTCAGTGCAGCGTTTGACACCATCGACCACAACATTCTACTGCAGAGGTTAGAGTGGCCACGCCCTCAGCTGGTTTAAATCCAACCTATCGGATAGGCACCAGTTTGTTCATGTACACCAGAGCTCCTCACCCTGTTCTAAAGTAACCTACGGTGTGCCACAGGGTTCAGTACTCGGACCAATTCTGTTTACTCTTTATATGCTGCCGTTCGGTAACATTATCAGAAAGCATGGCATTAACTTCCACTGCTATGCAGATGACACACAGCTGTATTTATCAATGAAACCTGATTAGTCAGATAGAGTTGAATTTATCTTCCACAAAATAAATCAAATCACCATTTAAAAACATGGTGTATTGTCTTTGTAAAATTGGTTAGATGATCTGAAACACTTTGTGATAAAAATTTAAAAAATAAAAAAATAATCAGAAGACTGGAAGGGTACTTTCTCCTGCAACTGTACATTATCCATGGCTCAAGCTACAGTATATTATGCAGGAAAATGAAATGTCCTCTGACCTCGTCCTCGAGCTGGCCCTCTGCTGGCTCCGCGTGCAACGTCCTCTCCTGCTGTCGTCTCTTCATCTCCTCTGATATCATGTCCTATTTCCTCCTTGGACTCCTCTTTAGTGTTTCCGTCCTCCTCATCCTCCTCTTCGTCCTCTTGGGACAGGTCCTCCTCTGAATCAGCATCACCAAGTCTCCTCTCAGCAGCCAACCATGTTAGCTGCTTCATGGTCTCCTGTAACACACCCAAAAGGGCATTTTAAAATGCAAGTTATTCAGAAATGCATTTGTGATTCGTATACAAGTCAAATATAATGGACTCCTAAAGCAACTAAACATACATTGTAAGTGTCTGAAGCTTTCCGTTTGTGTAGTCAGTGTTGGGAAGTAACTGAATACATGTACAGAAAAAACTGTAATCAGAATTCGAATATTGAGTAACTAACTTGCTCTTTCATTTGGTGGTATTCAAATTGCAGTTTTCTATAAATAGGGAAATACATTGTGGTATTTGATCAGGAGATTTAGGCTTCAAACTGCAAACTCAAGGTAAAAGTATTTTAAGTATGCAGAAAAAAGTACTCTGATTAGACCAAGTAATGCAATACATTACAAAATACATTTGAATGAAGGTATTAATTATTCTGTAACTAAATGCATTTTCAAAGTATTCTACCCATCACTGTGTGTATAGTAATAGTGCCCGTGGAAAAGCCGTCCCACAGAGACCGGCCTGTTGGGGTCAACAGTTACCTGTAATTCTGGAACAGACAGCACAGACTCCTCAGAGGCTGATGACATCACTTCCTCTTCATCTTCATCTTGAGTGAGATCATCAAATTCTTCCTCTTCTTCATCTTCATCGCCACCTTCATCTCCTCCTCCTCCTTCTTCCCCAGGCCCATCTTTTCCCCCTCCTCCTTCACCCGGTCCCTCACCTTCGTTAGCCCCTCCCCCTTCACTCAGTCCCTCCTCTTCGTTACCCCCTCCCCCTTCACTTCCGTCCCTCCTCTTCATTAGCCCCTTCCCCTGTCCCTCCTCTTCATTAGCCCCTCCCCTGGTCCCTCCCCTCCGTTAGCTGCTTCCCCTTCACCTGGTCCCTCCCCTCTGTTAACCCTCCCCTTCACACACAGTCCCTCCTCTTTGTTAACTCCTCCCCCTGGTTCCTCCCCTCCATTAGCCCCTCCCCCTTGTCTCTGTCCATCGTTAGCCCCTCCCCCTTCACCGCTTCTTTGGTTCTCTGCTTCTTGACAGTTAACCCTTCCAGCTTTTCATTTAAACTTCTACATTTTAAATTGTCTTTCTGTACAGTCCTTTCCTTGTCCGTCACCCAATTGCTCCCATTTTTGTTGTGTCCTTTGTCATTCTGTTGTGCAGTGCTATGTTTGGTTGTTGCATCCAAAATGGTGTGAAACATCACAACTCCAGGGCATAGATTAGGGGAAGTTTCACTGGGCTTGTTGTCGTCTTGGGAAAGGATTTATAGTCCTCAATATTGGCTGGGTATTTTCCCAGGTAGCAGATGGGGCAGGTGTAAGAGGAACTGTGACAGTGAGTGGTCCGATGTTAGAACAAATGTTGGGGAGCAAAGGTGAAATCAGATTATATACTTTTGTGAATTTGCCTGAGTATTGAAAAGTAGACTTGGGTTGTGATGCAAAACAAAGCCAGTGCCACCTGACGAGCCGTCCTGGGCTGATTCTCGAGAGGTGGGTGAAGGGCATGCAGACATTTCAAAGTCGTTCCTTTCCAGTATTCCGACTGTTTTGTTCTAGCATGAGTGTTGCCTCTATATTCTGCTCAGGAGCTTTATGTTTCCTTGCAAGGGGCTTTAAAGTGCTATTGTGTGCAAGTGTAAATAAACGGCGCTTTGGAGTTTTCAAATGATGGCGGCCTTTAGGAAGCCAATGGGGATGGAGCCTTAACGTGCATCCAAAAGGAAGAGACTGGGGATAACTTGGAGGAGAAGAAGAAAGACGGGTTTTCTGTATGATTTCCCGGCTGTTCTGTGGAGAACAAATAATTCACACAAATGTATTTCTTTGCGTAAGATAACAAGCATGTGTAATAGACTTTTGAGAGCAGAACCAGGCAGCGCATATGTGACCGCCATTACCAGTCATGACGTTAACATCCAGAGGAAAGTCTTGTTCCAATTTTCCCCTCCTTCTCCAGAGAACCAGTCAGACTAATCTATCCTAGTCTACATGCAAGGGCCTAAGAGACGATCATCATTAGCACTAAAACGTAGTTTTGCAGAGATTTGAATTATGATGGATCAGGTTTGGGCAAAATGTGAACCTGGTCAGAATGAAGTATTTGGGCCTGATCTAAACCTTGACTCAAAAATTAAATGTTGCTTGTGTAGTGGTACAAAAACAAGTGCAATAATGACAAGAGTAAAAAGTATTAAAACAAACCTTGAGCCAGTTTGGACACTGGTTGCAGTATCTGTCCACTGGGGGGCACAGCGCCAATGGATCCACCGTGGAACAGGCCTTAGGCAGAGGCGGCACACCTCCAGAGGCAAGGAAAGACTGATGACACAAGGCAAGGCTGTAGTTGTACAATGCAGTAAACCCAGACAGTTGAGAATCCTGAAAAACTCACCTTGATCATATTTGGTGGGGCTCTATTGCTGCTCATTTCTCTGAGGTGTTTTGTGAAGTTACACCTCTTCTTACAAACAAGAAAGTCTGTGATGAGCTGATCGCGATTAATGCTGCCCTCAAAGTGCTTTAGGCCGAGAACAATCAGGCTGCAACAGAAAGACATGGGGAAATTAGTATTTGCTTACACTGTTTGTAGGTCAATTAGAGGAACCTCATATTTTTAAATTGTATTGAAGATATAGCCATGTCGGTGTAATCCCTCATTCGTCCGGGAGTGTTCCATTGCAGAAAAAGATTCAGTTGTAGTCATCTGGACTCTGTTTAAAAAAACAAGTCTGAGAACTCCTGTTTATATCCTACTCTGTGAAAGCCCTGCCCACAGGGCGGGACCTCCTGATAATGGCCCATTGAAACTTAACTGAGATGGGCCATCTACATCCTATTGTACACTGACTTTCGCTACCTCCTCCTTGAGTACCTGATTCGTATCAGAATGCCCCAGGTGTCTCCAGGGTTTAAGCAAACCATTATAAACAACGGGAAGGTTAAATCTTAAACCTCAATTACGATTTAAGGAAGGATTCTCTTTTTTAACAAAGATTTCCTCCTTAACTCCTCTTTCTGTGTTGATAAAGCCTCTTGTGAAGTGGTAGCCACTTCAGGCTTTATCAACACAGAAGACACTAAAGTTCAGGACCCCAGAGCACCGTGCTTCTTCATCTCAAAGCCACAAACCACTCTATTGAAGACAGTGAGGCGGAGATTCTGAGCAGGAGAAGAGATGGGTTTGAAAGAGGAGTTAAGGAGGCAATATTTATTAAAAAAGAGAATCCTTCCTTAAATCGTAATGGAGGTTTAAGATTCAACCTTCCAGTTGTTTATAATGGTTTGTTGAAACCCTGGAGACGCCGGGGCATTCTGATGCTAATCAGGTACTCAAGGAGGAGGGAGCCAAAGTTTGGTCACAATAGGATGTAAATTGGCCCATTTCAGTTAGTTTCAATGGCCCATTATAAGGAGGTTCGCCCTGTGGGCAGGGCTTTCACAGAGTAGGATATAAACAGGAGTTTTCAGACTTGTTTCAGATGACTACAACTGAATCTTTTTCTACAAGACATAGCCATGTTTATGTCATCATTCCATACTTTATTCTAGAACACACATTTCTTTTCTTTCAAATCAAACACTCGGTGGTATATGAGAAGCTGCCTGAGGAGTCATTCAGTTTACTTTTGAGATTTTCCGATTCATACGCTTTACTTGACAAGACAACAAGCATTCAAGGCCGGGAAAGTGAACTGCTGATGCCCATGTGCATATGTGCAACACATTTATCCTACGCCAGCTATGAGCAGAGAGGCGGCGTTAAACAATCAGAACTAATTACCCATCTTCTCCTGGAGTGTAGCCCTTTCGTGTGTGACCTGTGTGGAGAGCAGGGTCAAGACTGCAAACAGGAAGTAGTTCTGGATACAAAAAGACAGGTCGCGTAGCAAAAAGCCAGGCCAGTTGGGCAGGAAGCAGAGGGAAGGCATGGCCTGGACACAAACAAGAGTTGTTCTCATTACTAAAGTGGTCATTGTGTGAATGTTTGTCTTTTTCACTGTCTGTTAAGAACATTACATAAAATGTGCAATGTTTATTTATGCACTGTGCATGTAGTAGGTTTAAAGAGTTTTATCTTCACTCTTTTAAAGTACAATTTGGACAATGATTATTTATATTTTTGATATTTTTTATGTCAGCGTTGTGGATCGAGTGGCCCATGGTGGCGGAGGGGTTATGGTATGGACAACAAACAAAGCTGCATTTTATTGATGCCATTTTGAATGCTCAGAGACATTGTGGACAGAGGACAGATGGTAGTGTGTGTCTGAACGATCCACCTTGTCCCCTCACTTTCAGCAAAATGTGTAGAACTCAGTTCAGAGAACTGCATGATACATATCATACATATCTGTTATCTGTTACATATCTAGTTGGTTTACTCAGTCTACATGTAACATGTAATTGAACATACGTTCAAAAATAAAAGCTGAAACTGGACTCACCATTAGTGGCTGGTGTCATGGAGGGTAACAAACGCTTGGAATCCACAGCAGATCCCACAGCAGATCCCACAGCAGATCCCACAGCAGATCCCACAGCAGATCCCACAGCAGATCCATGAGAGTATGGGTCTTCTTCAATAAGATCTAGGGCCTGCTTGAGGTTGCACACCTTGAAACTACTGACAGAAAAACCTCTGCAATGACGAGAAAACTGATCCAACTCAACCTGTAGCAAAGCAAGCAAACAAACAATCAGATGTACACATAAATGACTACACTGACTTAGACTCCATATTTACCAAAAAGTTTTTGGTGATGTCAGCTTCATGGTTTAGAGCATGGACCCTCTTGGTCAAGAGGTGGACCTGAGTTAGAAGCTGCACATGCTGAGGGGAAAAAACAGCACAATATTACTAACATTTGGCCTCAGGTGTCATGTGTGGGTCTGCACACACTGGTGCAGGGCTATTCAACTTAATTTTCCTGAGGGCCAGATTTCTCTGGGGCCGTGGCCTCTGGGCCGGATAGGCTCCTAACCAGGTCGGAACCAAGACTAAGCAATTATCAAACCAGGTCATAACCAGGTCTAAAGCAGAATTAAATAAAGGACTAAGCCAGAAAAATCATCAAACCAGGTTTAAACTTGTACGAACCCAGAATGAAACCAGAAAACCAGAAAAAAATAAATATATAATAATAATATTTGGAAGATGGGTTGGGCCGGATCAGCTCGTATGGCTGGCCTGATCTGGCCCCTGGGCCATAAGTTGAATAGCCCTGCCCTGGTGTATGAACGTGTTCCTGAAGGAGTTTCCTTGATGTAAAGTGCATTCAAGTACCCATTGGAGGTAGAAAAGTGCTTTATAAATGTGACCATTTCACCAGTTTAACAGTACTTTTCACCCATTTTGCATTTCTATTTAATAGAAATGAATAAAAGAGAGGTTTATCAACACTACGATCAGGGTTTCCAGGCTTCAGCAGTCAAACCCGCGCAAGACCAACTTTAAAACTGCCCAAAATCCGGCTGTATTTGTGAAAGCAGAACTCCTTTGGTGACAAACCTGCTCCTCCTCTCAAAGAGAAGCTCCACAGAGCTTTGGATAGCTTTGGATATGAGGATCACTCAAATTTAGGACTTTATTTATGTTTAGGACATTTTACATGGACAAATGCTCTAGCCAAACCCAGGGACAACAGTTCTGAGCTCGGCAGCTCTGACCAAGTCTCCCAATTCGACCTAGCAACAGTGACAAAGGTGTTGAAGGTGAACAGAAGCTGTACCTGTTGTATCTGTTGCTGTAGATGCTTTCTCTGATGCTCACTCAGCTTCAGAGTTGGAACAGCCCTTTCTGGCACCAGAATTAGCTGGGTCACATGACTGCCATTCGATTGCGCCTGGGTCACAAGATGTTGGGGCAGGCCAAGGTTCACCTGGTTCTTAAATGGCAGTGCAGGGCTCATGGCCTGGGTTTGTGTGGTGTTGGTGGTGTCCTGGAGAGCTCTTCTGGTCTGGATGGGCCTAATCACAGTCTTCAGTTGATCTGATAGCAATGGCTCAAATGAAGGCTCAACAGTTACACTACGCACAGAGAAGGAAACATGGTTAAGATTAATACTTAAAAGGCACTCAATAAGAAACAAAGGAACTAATCCTATTGGAGATTGAACTGCCTAGTCGTGTGGTGGCAAACACTAATCATTTTTAGTTTATAAGATACCATTTTACAGGCCAAGGACACTGACCAGTAAATATATTTGGAGTCAAACTGGTCTAGGGGCTCTGGAGGTCACAACAGCTCAGTAATGCCTTCTTTAGTGGACATCAAGATCAGATACTAGTTTGAATATCAAGTATTTGTTTTTGAGAAGCCTTGTGCATACAGTATGATTGTTCCCTCTGACAGCACTCTTCCGTGTGTGACTGTGATGTGGAAGATGTCAGGCTTTAGAGGAAGTGCTTTTCTTTCTCTCTCGACCCAAACAGAGACAGCACCACTCTGCTGCTCTGTCCCAACGAGAGAACAGGAAGGCCTGACTTTTACATCATAACCAAGAAAAGTCTTATTTTACCGTAAAGACTGAGGAACTTTAAACTGAGGTTCAGGATTAAATGATTCTTCATCATCTGGTTCTTCATGCTCTTCGTCCTCAACAGCCTGCTCCTGGAGCTAAAAGAAAAACAGCATGAAAGATACGACCGCATCCAAGAACCACAAACAAACACATCAACACGGTGCTAGATAGTATGCAATAGCAGAGCTATTACAGTTCAATATATTAGTCAAATAATTAGTGTCCACTGTCCAAAATGCATTCATACCCATCAAATAAAAAGTTTGTTAGATCTTGGGATGTCCTAATAATACATTTTTAGTTTTATGTTACAATTATTCACAATTACTGACACCATGAGCAAAACAACAATAAAATCCTTCATTTCATGGCACTAATAGTTCACTCCTCTGGTCGGTGACCAGCGTTAGGAAATGAGGTTCAATAAAGTGAAAGTGGGACTAAATGGTCCACTAAACTCTGCAAGGGGCTGGGCCTGGAAGACTAAAGGGGGATGAGGGGCGGGGCCTTGATTTTGATCAGTTATAACTCTCGAGAAGAAGAAGAATAGTCCTTTCTTTTGAGACAACCCACAGCTCAGCAAACAGCTTCTGTCCTCAGTAGCAACGAGTGTGTCACGTCACTTCAGGCCCACGAACAGAGACAAACAGGCGGACCCTAACCCCGCAGGAAAAGTTGCATAGTGTCCCTTTAACTGATTCATGGTGGAGAAGCCCTTTGCACGCTGAGCTCTAACTCGTCCTTACCGTCTCAAAAAACTCCTCTAGCAGCTCATTGACTTCTTTTTCTGAAATGCACAATTATAGTTCTATGTTAATAAGCTTGTTTTTTAAACTTCTTTAAAAAACAGATAACTAAAACTATCAATTAGGAGTATGGATGAGCTCATAATGTGGACACTACTCTGTGGTTCAGTAAGTGCCACACAAAGGCCTTACTTGTGATCTGAACGGCTCGATCTGTCCTGTAGTCTTCCATATCCGGCTCATCCAAGTCTTCCAAGAAGTTGTATTCCGGGTCGTCCTCGTCCTCTGCCTCCTCTGAAGAAACAGATAAAAGGTTCAAACATGTTTTATAAGTGCAGTGGAACATCTTCATCGCTTGTTTGGCTTCAAATGTTCTGAACTTTACAGACAGTTCATTTAAGGTGCGTTCACAATATGCAGCCCTAAATTGAGTCTATGTTTAGCCCTGATCTAGTCCAGGTTTAGTTTCGGGCCTTGTCCTAGTTTATTCCAGATTTTTGATCTGATGAATGTGCAAGTGTGAATGCCAGCCCAAAAACAGAACAAAACAAAAGACAATAGTACAAGCAATGAGTTTTACTACTTTTTAACTGCCATTATATATTCTATTGCTATTTAAATGTGTAAGCATTTGTTATTAAACCAGATCCAAGCAGGTCTAAAAATTGACTATTCCAGGTCCTAACTAAAACAGCTCTACTAGTTCTAAACAATGACATAACCCAAAGAACAATGAATCTGCTGTGATTAACAGGTCGGGTTCATGTGAGCTCAAAAACACGGTCAGAGGTACTATCCACATGAAACAGCTTCTTCTGTCAGTATAAAAACAAACAGATCATTCTAAACATTTTTTCACAATAGCTTCAGAATTTGTGACATTGCTGTCAAAGTTGAAGTTGAAAGGACTTTAAGTTTATGGAGCCAATCTCTAACAAATAATGATAAAGTTAAACATTTGTGGATCATAAGTTGCCAAAAACAGGCATGCAAAGAAAAGAAGGGAGTCAGCCTTTTTGTCAGATGGCAAAGTTTTCTGGGTGAACTGGCCTTTAATCTTATGGTTAAAGGTCCTTTCAACTGACAACAGCCATGTCTTTGGACTTGGAATAGCTTTCTTCTTTTTGCTTTATGGAAAAATAATGATACTTTTGTGCTGACAGAGAAGTTGGAACTTCAGAGGCAAAGCAAAAACATCTCCATGGAGACACAAGCAAGACTCCACACCAGAAAGGTTACAAGTCAGGAGTCTATTTAAAAAAATTAACTTTATTTTAAACCTCTAAGTTTCCAGTTCAAGTGTAAACTATGGATTTGGGTAGGGATTGTAGACTGTTTGAGGTTCATTTAGAGTGAAAGAGGTACTGCACCTGTGTTCTCCGGAGCGACCAGGCCCTTGAGCCACTGGGTCCAGTGAGGATCCCGGGTCTGGTGGGTGGGGCTGGCGTACATATCAGCAGTGATGTCAGGGGAAAGAAGTTCCGCCTCCAGACGATTTATAGGAACATCCACAAGAGGGAGCTTTGAGCGAGTGCGACAAGCCAACGGATCCTCATCCTGAAGGGCAGTACAAAATAGGGACTTTTTAATATGTAGTTCATGAGAAGTAAAGCTATGATGTCTGAAAACAACTTAAGTAATATACACGGAACAAAAATGTAAATGGTACAAGGCACACCTATGCAAGGGGGATGTCTTGGACTGCGTGAGGCAAAAAAAGTCACACCAGATCTTAAAGCAAAACTGAACATTTCAGAGTGTCCTCTTAATATGGCCAGCCTAAAGAGCGTTCACACTACAGCACTAAAACACTAAAAGCGCCCAGGTTACATTCGAAGTCTATGTGGACACGCGTCCAGCAGCGTCTGACACGGCGGCGGCAGCCACAGCATGTAAAACATAAATGACAATCTGCTGCTTTTACAGTGAAATGTCAAGATGAAGAGGGAGTTCTGCAGTCTTGAACAGGAAGTCAATGGACCCGTTTCTATTATTAAGCTGTTTTAGATGTACATTGCCGTTTAAATGAACAAAATTCAAAATGCAAATCTACTCATATTATTGTTCAATTCTAAGTGTTCGTCTCCTTTAACAGTAGAGCTGCTCTGACTAGTTCTGCCTCGTTTCTCTCCTACATTGGCCAGGTCTAATGGCGAAATCCAGTTGTGAGGAGAATGTTTAGCCAGGTGAACGTCTTACCTGGTAAAAGTAGGCAGGGTTAGAGTTGAGCTCCTCCTCTACAGCGTTGAGTCTGTCTAAGAAAGAGTCAGTGAGTGGATCAGAAGCAGGGGCCTTGGCTCTGGGGCCGCACGAGCAGTCTGCAGGTCTGAAGTGAAGCTGGACTTTCTTAGCCATGAGGTACCATAGTGAAACCCTTTACCTTCTATGCCTTATTCCTTGCCCTAATAGCTCAACCATGTTCCCCACATGGCACCTGTCTACAGCCCCACCTGTACGCTTCGGAACGGTGTGATGAGTAGATTATGCAGTTGAAATTATCCACAGTCAATTTCCTTCATCGCAACCGCAGCTAGCAGTTTTACCTTTGGAAGCCCCCAATCTGCACTTGCCAATTTCACCTCTAGATCTTTGTCCCTCTGCCCACGCAGCTTTCAATGCCAACTACAGTGTTATGGGATAGTGATCACTTCCAAACGACAAACTATTATGAACTTCCCAACTACTAATGCCCGCTATCTCTTTGGACACAAGCGTGAGATCTATTGCACCTTCCGTATTGATAACAATATTGTATCGGGTTCCTGCCATCATTCAGACAACCAACTCTCTCCAATCAATAAAATCTTCCACCACTAACCATTCCTAGCCGTACTTCTACCGCCCCAAAGTGCTGTGTGCATTAAAATCGTCGCGCCAAACGGTTTTCCCTGAACATCCTTGCCAAACATTTAAGGAATCAGCGTTGCTGGGTTATATAGCGCTTTACTCATAGTGACAACAGTGTAATTAAGGCCATTCCGAATAAACGTAGCTATACGTCCACCTCTACCCTGCTCCTTGTCATTCCTTACACTCGTATATCTGGTATTATAACTCCCGTCTAGGTTGTAGCCAAGTCTCCTGTACACAAATCACATGAGGTCTGTCCCGTAACGTAGCAACAAAATGCTTAAATTCTTGGCCATTGGCAGAAGGCTTTCCATGCATCCATTGCAACACAGCAACCGGCATTAAGAACCACCAGAACATGTCGGCAAGGGGGGATTTCCTCACCCAGTTTCTCCGGGTGGGGATCATGCCACTCCGACTCTCCGCAGCTCGTATTCCACTACTTTCCACTCCAGATCCTTTTTTCCAAGGTATCGTCCTGCGGGCTTTAGCGATGATCCTGATCTTTTCAGACTTTCTTCTGCGTTTGAGCAGTACAGTTAATAACTTTCCACATAAAGAGGAAAAATTCCTTACTTTTCAGAACCAAGATATCCTCAGCACTCTTGGAAGCTTCAACATTGAAGGCTCCGCAGTAGGAAATTTCACCTTATGAGCTCCACACTGGCTGGGAGCAGCGTTGGTTGCTCTCACTTTGCTCTGGCTGTGAGCAATGCTGGCCCCCCACCATATCCACTGTCACCTCTTTCCTTGGCACTTTCTTGACTGCCTCTGCATAGGATATACCATGAGAGAGACTTGACTTTTTCCACCTCAACAGCCCTTTTGCTAAACTGCATCCCCTGTAGGCAGACCTATGCTCTTCCCACAGTTACAGCATGGCCTCACTGCATAGCTCACGAATCCAATGAACACTTTACTGGGCAGGCATTTCCCTACAAACTTTAACATTACCGACAGGCTGTCACATCTTCCTCATCCCGGGTAGTTTTCAATTGCCTGGCCTTCCCAACCTTAGCTCCAGCTAAGTACTCTTTTACTTCCTCCACAGTCATCTTCAAAGGATGCCTGTGATAACTCCTCTGACCGAGTTTCTTTCAGCATCCGAAACAACAACCTCTTCTCACCCAGACCTTTGCTGAGCTGTGTCTTCGCACACAACCATCAACGAGCCATTTTCAAGGACTCTCACATGATCTCTTCCACTGCCTTACGTAGGCTCCACTGGACTCCACTCCACTCCTTAAAGGACGCACTTCCCTGTGTGAGTTTCAATGCTCCCACTCCCAGTCAGAGGCGGTTTCCTCCTGCGTCTCACTGCCAGAACCTTCCGACCGGAAGGGCCCTTGGACTTTCCAAGTTTCCGTTTCTTCCTAGATTCAACAGGATTAAAAGTTTTCCGCTCCTCGCTCTCCAAATTGCCGCCGATCAGCGGGACACTCTCTTTCCCATGATCACCGCCCTTATTCTGTTCATTAACAATGTCTCCCACACAGGAGGTGCTTTTGAATGCCACAGTTATCAGTCATTGGTTCAAACTCTATCACCATAAATGGACTGGCACCATCCCACTCCAGCCTCCAGAGGCCAAGTCAAGCCTCTTCGAGCCAACGCTAATGTCGGCGAGGTAGTAAAATTGCGCCCTGGCCCCGCCTCCTGGAAAAGGCTAAAGTTAATGCTACATCCGGGGCCATATTACCTTGGTCTTATATGGCAGGGGTCAATAATAAACATTCACTGAGGTCCAGTTTCCGAAAATGTCCACAAGCCGAAGTCTGGAACGTCGCGGCGTTTCTGCACTTTGCACTAATCAATCAATCTGTATGTTTGTACTTATATACTACAGCCCTTATTTTAGCTATCACCTAATTATTATTATCTGTATATTGTACTTACTATTATTGCACTCTGGTTGGATGCTAAACTGCATTTCGTTGCTTTGTACTTGTACATGCATAATGACAATAAAGTTGAATCTAATCTAATCTAATATATTATAATATATTATTTTTATAACATCCGCAAAAAATATCATAATAGGCCGTTATTTTTCACAATTTCCCAGTGTATTATATTTGATAACAAAATGATGGTTTTAAAATAAACTGATGTTTTATTGCTTATTTAAAATATAATTATAATATAAAGCTGACATGAGGAGCAGAATTCTGCTTTTGTTTGAACATCATACACTGGACTCTGATGAAAACAATGCATCAATGAGATCAGTGTTGGGTAGCGTTTCTTTTCAAAGTAACTTGTTACGGATCGTTACTGCCCTAGAAAACGTTACACATTACATTACTGCGCTACTTTGTTATAAAAGTAACATGTTAGATTACTCATTATTGTATAACCTATATTGTTTGCCGACAATTCCTTTGAACTATCAAACAAGCAAAGTAAATGCGTTTGACAGAGTTTTATTTATCGCAAGTTTTATTTTTCCTGAGGTTGATATTTATTGAATACCTTCATTACGATGTCTCGCCGAGGTGATAACGTGTCAAGAAGTGAACCATATGAAAAATAAACAAAAATAAACAAGAGAATGATAATATTGTAAGGCATACATAAATATTAATATAGTTAAGTTAGTTAATCATTAGTAAATCAAAACAGAAGGCGTTGGGACATTGAATATGAATTTTTGTCAGATTTGAGCAATCTCAGAGAGGAAATATAATTTGAATTAATTTATGAAATGTCTAAAAATCCATTTACCAGCGTGAATATTGTACTTACCTGGAAGAAAAACACAATTCACAATGTCAAATATCTCTACATCATACACAAAATGAAATATATTAACATCTACCTTAGGAATTTTTGACATTTTAAGAGACAACCACTCTCACTAATATCACTTCAGAATTTTTGGAACACAGGACGATAAAAAGGGTGCTCTGAAGTTTCATCAGTGAAATCACAAAAGTCACACCCTTAACGTCTTATCAACTTTAAATTGTTTGTGAAGAAAATGGGACACTGGACACATTTTAAAGTGTGTTTCTTTGACTTTAGGTGGAATTGGCCATTTTAACATTTGGAGGCCTTTTCCAGCATATAAGGCTGAATTTACAACACATTAAGTTTATTATAATATGGAACATTATTGATTTGAATGTAGCTGTAATAAATGTGTTATTACATTTTTTGTTTAATAAATTAACATGATCAATTTTAAAATTTGGAAGGGAGGATGTAATGTTGAAATGAACAATGACATTTTGGATCAAGGCTGTTGGAAGAGCTTTACAAATGTTATATTTTCTATGTGTACAATTAAATTGGTCAACAATATAGTCCAACAGTTCTCCATTACGGTCCATTATATCAGTTACAAACAGAATTCCCTTGTTAGCCGAATCAGACTTGAATACTGACTTCCTGTTGATTCGTACTGAGCTGCTGTTCCACAGGACTGACTCGTGCGGAGTAAAGTTATATGTGAATATCATTTTCCAAAAACGCAATATTTGACCGTGATATTTTGACAGAACAAATGGAATCTTGGTTATCCAATGTCACACCGTAGGAAAAAATCTAACCCGCCAAAATGATCAAAAATGATCATGTGAAACCACATGGAGTTGGGTGAAACAAAAAACGTTATAAAGCATATAAGCGAAACGATATTAATCATATGCGAAAAGAATGCATTTACATTCGATTCCTTTCCGCTTTGATTCCATGGGCTTTGACAATGACACATACATGCACGAAAAGAATAAAGTCTAAAAAATTAACAGATGAAGTCTAAAGAATAAAGTTAAAGAATTAAGTCTTTGTCTAAAGAATAAAGAATAAAGGATGGCTGTAATGTAACACTATGGATATCAACCGCCATAAAACACCCAGAGTTTAAAAGAATAAAGTCTAAAGTCTAAAGAATGGCGGTAATTTAACACTTTCAACCACCATGCCAACCGCCATTAAAAGTACACAACAACAACAACAACCACCGCTTCTGCTCTCCCCCACAATGCAGAGAGACAGAAATCTCCAATTTATTGAGAAGAAAATGCAAAGAGCAATACAGCAGGTGGAGCAGTGGACTCTGAATTGGGGATTTAAGTTGTCCGTACAGAAATCTCAAGTGATTTGTTTCTTTAATGGACATAGAGATGTCTCTCTTAAACTGCATGGGTAAGCTATTGAACAGGTTAGGTTGCTCCTGAATATTTACTGGGCTATTAAGAGAGCAACTTTTGATTATGACAGTATTGCTTACATGTCTTCAGCTGAAACCAACTTAAAAAAAAACTTGATGTAGAACAAGCCCAAGTCTATCTGTTGTAGGGCTTTTAAGACTTTCCCTGTCTCTGTGATGCAGGTTGAATTGGGAGAACTGCCACTGTGGATCCGGAGGTCAAAGATTATGTTATCTTATTGGGTAAATGTGCAAGGACATACAGGCACACACCCGGTGAAGGAAATTCTTAGATTACATAACATGAGGAACATCATGAGGCTGGCGACCTGTGTTTTAGCTGGGTAGGGAATACAAAAGCACGACTTGCTGAAATAAGGGATCTTAACCAGAATACTTCGGTGCCTCTGTCAACCATGGCCCCTTGGAAGTTTACTTCGGCTCCCGTTCATACTAGATTGCATCTCCTGAAGTCCTTCACCTCCTCCCTGCTGGACCTCCTGCAGTTTGCCTACAGAGCCAACACCATGGCTGATGGCGTTGTAGACAACGCCATCAACCTGGCACTCCACTTCATCTTGCAGCATCTTGACTCCCTGAGAACCTAGGCCAGGATCCTATTTGTGTACCTCAGCTCTGCGTTCAACACCATCCTCCCTGCTCTGCTCCAGGACAAGCTCTCCCAGCTCAACGTGCCTGACTCCACCTGCAGGTGGATCACTGACTTTCGGATGGATCGGAGTCAGTGCGTGCGGTTGGGAAGAATGTCTCAGACACTCGAACTATCAGCACAGGAGCTACACAGGGCTGTGAACTTTCTCCTCTGCTCTTCTCCCTGTACACAAACGGCTGGACCTTGAAGTAGCCTGCTCTTTTCTCTGTTGGCATTAATAAAGGCAATCACCGTGTATTCTTGTCCTGTTTTTGTTTTACCTTCACAGCTGATCACTAATCTGCCAACAGTCCGTGTTCGTTTTCTGTAAGAGTGGAGTGTTTAATGGTCAACGCTTTCCTACGCTACAGATCTAATAACACATACCAGTATAGTGATGACCAGGATTCAGCAAGTTCTCCTTCGAAGATTTATTCCCTATTACAAAGTCACCTAATACAGAGTCCTGGACGTCCAGGACGCTAAACAATGGTCGTTCTCTCCTCTAACTTCTTCTGAACACACCACCCGTCCGAACGCCAGTATTTATTACAAAACACATGAATAATAATGAATATGCAGTGCGGAGGATGGGATCATTCTTCGTGTATTTCTGTGATTGGTTCAGGTTCTGGTTTTCTGATACTATTTCAACCACGCCTGCTTACACTCCTGGCTTTCGTCAGTCCAGTTTAAACCAGTTTTTGGGGATTTATGACCTTCAGATAACAACACAAAGCAGAAATACCACAGGAGGTACCTCTCCTGCAACTCAGATAACAACACGTTGCACAAGACTATACATGGCACTTTCAAACAGTGACTTTAAAACATATACTGTATGAAACATATACTTTAGTGTAATATAAAACATATACTTTAGTGTAATGTAAAACATATACTTTAGTGTAATATAAAAGTAGAAAAACCCTTCAACCTCCAGCCACAACTCCATAAAATTGATCAAGTTTGCGGACAACACAACCCTCATCGGGCTCATCTCGGACGGGGATGAGTCTGTCTACAGGAGGGAGGTGGACCGGCTGGTGTCCTGGTGCAGCGGTTACAACCTGGAGTTCAACTGCTTAGAAGACAGTGGAGTTGATCATGGACTTCAGGAAAGTCACAGCCCCCTAGCCCCCCTCACCATGACAGACTCCCCTATCACCACCGTGGACTCCTTCCGCTTCCTCGGCACACACATCACCCAGGACCTCGAGTGGGAGCCCTCCATCAGCTCACTCATCAAGAAGGCCCAGTAGAGGAAGTACTTCCTGCGGCAGCTGAGGAAAGCCAAGCTGCCAGTGCAGATGATGATGCAGTTTTACACGGCCATCATTGAGGCCATCCTCACCTCCTCCATCACCGTGTGGTACGCTGGAGCCACAGCTAGGGACAAACAGAGACTACAACGCATTGTGCGTTCTGCTGAGAAGGTGATCAGCTGCAGACTTCCATCTCTGCAGGACCTGTACGTCTCCAGGGCTCTGGGACGACCAGGTCGGATAACAGCTGACCTTTCTCACCCTGGACATGGACTATTTGAACCACTCCCCTCAGGCAGGAGGCTACGGTCCATCCGAAAAAGAACCTCCCGCTACAAGAACAGTTTCTTTCCCTCTGCCGTTGGACTCATGAACACTTTCTGCACTTCATCTGTAAATTTAACTGTAAATTCTTGTGGACATAATAAGTCTATTTTATCTTATACTATAGTAAATTTCAAGTGTTTCCTAATGAATGCCCTTTTGATTTCATATATGTTTCATGAATGTTTTTATTATTGCTCAGTGTTTTTTATGTTGCACCTTAACTTGACTTCCTGCTTCTGAAGAGTGCAGACGCTTTCCTGCTTGCTCCT
>BJKM01001443.1:0-38699 GCA_015082035.1 Chaenogobius annularis | reverse complement strand
AGTAGTAGTTGTTGTGGTAATAGTAGCTGTTGTAATTGTTGCTGTTGTAATCGTAGTTGTAATCGTGGTTGTAATTCTTGTTGTAATTCTGTAATAGTTGTTGTAATAGTTGTTGTTGTTGTAATAGTAGTTGTAATAGTTGTTGTTGTAATAGTTGTTGTTGTAATAGTTGTTGTAATAGCAGTTGTAATAGTTGTTGTAGTAATAGTTGTAGTAATAGTTGTTGTTGTAATAGTTGTTGTAATAGTTGTTGTTGTAATAGTTGCTGTTGTAATAGTTGCTGTTGTAATAGTTGCTGTTGTAATAGTTGTTGTAATAGTTGTTGTAATAGTTGTTGTAATAGTTGTTGTAATAGTTGTTGTTGTTGTTGTTGTAATAGTTGTTGTTGTTGTAATAGTTGTTGTAATAGTTGTTGTAATAGCAGTTGTAATAGTTGTTGAAGTAATAGTTGTAGTAATAGTTGTTGTTGTAATAGTAGTTGTAATAGTTGTTGTAGTAATAGTTGTAGTAATAGTTGTTGTAGTAATAGTTGCTGATATGTAATATTAGTTGTATAGTGTTGTGATAAGTTGTTAATAGTTGTTGTAAATAGTTGTTGTAAATAGTTTATGTTGTTGTGTTGTAATATTTGTTGTGTAATAGTTGTTTATAGTTTTGTAATAGCAAATAGTTGTTAGTAATAGTGTATAATAGTTGTTGTTAATAGTAGTTGTAATTTGTTGACGTAATAGTTGTGAATAGTTGTTGTAGTAATTAGTTGTATAATAGTTGTGTTGTAATACTAGTTGTATAGTTGTTTGTTGTAATAGTGTTGTATAATGTGTAGTAATAGTAATTGTCTGTAATAGTATTGTTTTATATAGCTGTTTAATAGTTGAGAAGTGCTAATAGTGTTGTAGTAATAGTAGTTGGTATATTGTTGTGTAATAGTAGTTGTAATAGTTGTTTGTTGTCAATAGTATGTTAGTAATAGTTGTATGTATAATTTAGTTGTTGTTGTAATATTCTGTTTTAACTAATGTTGTATAATGTTTGTATGTTTTGTAATAGTTGTGTTGATAATGTGTTGTAGATAGTTGTTGAAGTATTGTATATGTTGTAATAGCTGTTGTAATAGTTGTTGAGTAATATTGTAGTAATAGTTGTGTTGTATAGTAGTTGTAAATATTGTTGTAGTATAGTTGTGTAATAGTTTTGTAGTAATAGTTGTAGTAATAGTTGCTGTTGTAATATAGTTGATAAATTAGTTGTAATAGTTGTTGTAATAGTTGTTGTAATAGTAGTTGTTAATAGTGTTGTAATAGTTGTTGTAATAGGTGTAATAGTTGTTATGTAATAGTGTAGTATATAGTGTAAGTCAATGTTGTTGTAATAGTGTTGTTGTAATATGTTGTAAATAGTTGTGTAATAGAGTATGTAATAGTTGTTGGTAATAGTAGTTGTAATAATTGTTGTAGTAATAGTTGTGTAATAGTTGTTTAATATTGTTGTAATAGTTGTTGCAATAGTTTGTTGTAATAGCTGTTGTTTGTGAATAGTTGTTGTAATAGTTGTTTGTAATAGTTGTTGTAATAGTTTGTTGTTGGTAATAGTTGTTGTAATTGTTGTTGTAGTAATAGTTGTAATAGTTGTTGTAATAGTTGTCTGTATAGTTTTGTTGTATGTAAATAGCTGTTGTAAGTAATAGTGTTGTTATAGTAGTTGTAATAGTTGTCTTGTAATGTAGTTGTAATAGATGTTGAAGTAATGTTGTATAAGTTGTTTGTAGAGTAGTTGTGTATAGTAATAGTTGTAAAAAGTTGTTGTATAGATAGTTGTAGTAATAGTTGTGTTGTATATAGTTGTAATATTTGTTTTGTTTGGTCAATAGGTTGTAATAGTTTGTTGTCTGTATATAGTGTGTAATAGTTAAGTTGTCTTGTAATAGTAGTTGTTAGTTGTTGTTGTAATCGTGTTGTAGTGTAATAGTTGTTGTAGTAATAAGTGTTAGTAATAGTTGTTGTAATTGTAATAGTTGTTGTAATAGTTGTTTCCAGGTCTATTGTTTTTGTCCATTAACTCTGTCGGGACGCACCTGAACGAAGAAATCCAGGTCCAAAAGAGATGTGCGTGTAAGCTTTGGCGCGTTGTTCGGCGCGTAATAGCTCAGCGCGTTATAGCTTCGGCGAGTATAGCTTCAGCACGTAATAGCTTCAGCGCGTATAGCTTCAGCGCGTAATAGCTTCGGCGCGTATAGCTTCGGCGCGTATAGCTTCAGCGCGTACAGCTTCGGCGCGTATAGCGTAGGCGCGTATAGCTTCAGCGCGTACAGCTTCGGCGCGTACAGCTTCAGCGCGTAATAGCTCCAGCGCGTAATAGCTCCAGCGCGTATAGCTTCAGCGCGTAATAGCTTCAGCGCGTAATAGCTTCAGCGCGTATAGCTTCAGCGCGTATAGCTTCAGCGCGTATAGCTTCAGTTTTCCCCTGATGGGAGATGGTGTTTGATGCTCTTTGGTTTCAGTGATATTAGACAGAAACGTGCTCTCTCTTCTGATTAGAACGTCTTTCACTATTGTATGTAATTTGTCTGAAACTAATACATTTTCTTCAAGCTCTTTCAATTTCTTCTCATCGACTGTTTTTCCTTTCACTGTTCAAATTGGATTTGTTTTGTAATGCAGGACCTTGGATGTACGATGTTCAATCATAAGAGTCCATTGTTGCTCTGTGGGAGCCACTGCTGCTTCTTCAGGATGAATCACTCTTTCCTCGGCACAGTTCAATTTGCTTTTTTACTTCCTTTGGTTTGGTTCATTTTCACATTGTGTTTTCAACATTCTTTTAGGAACCCAGAGGAGACACGCCCCCGAGGAGACACGCCCCCGAGGAGACACGTCCCCGTGGAGACACGCCCCCGTGGCCCTGAAGGACGGGACAAAGGCTCAGGACAATAAAGGACAATACTGCGACTGTACCGTCCTCGTGATACTGCAGTACACTGTACCGTGCAGTACACAGTACCTTAATACTGCAGTACACAATACTATAATACTGCAGTACACAGTAGCTTACTGCAGTACAGAATACTATACTACTGCAATACTGTAGTACACAGTACTATAATATTGCAGTACACAGTACTATAATACTGCACCACAGAGTAGCTTAATACTGCAGTACAAAATACTATAATACGGCAGTACACAGTACTATAATACTACAGAATACTATAATACTGCAATACTGCAGTACACAGTAATATAATACTACAGAATACTATAATACTGCAGTACACAGTACTATGATACTGCAGTACAGAGTACTCTCTATGATACTGCAGTACAGAGTACTCTCTATGATACTGCAGTACAGAGTACTCTCTATAATACTGCAATACAGAATACTATAATACTGCAGTACAGAATACTATAATACTGCAGTACAGAATACTATAATACTGCAGTACAGAATACTATAATACTGCAGTACAGGGTACTCTACACAATACTCTGATACTGCAGTACACAGTACTCTGATACTGCAGTAAACAGTACTCTGATACTGCAGTACACAGTACTCTGATACTGCAGTACACAGTACTCTGATACTGCAGTACACAGTACTCTCTATAATACTGCAGTACAGAGTACTCTCTATAATACTGCAGTACAGAGTACTCTCTATAATACTGCAGTACAGAATACTATAATACTGCAGTACACAGTACTGATACTGCAGTACACAGTACTATGATACTGCAGTACAGAGTACTCTCTATAATACTGCAGTACAGAGTACTCTCTATAATACTGCAGTACAGAGTACTCTCTACACAATACTCTATACTGCAGTACACAGTAACTTGATACTGCGAGTAAACAGTACTATGATACTGCAGTACACAGGTAATACTGTACACAGTACACTAGTACACTGCAGTACACACAGTACTACTCTATAATACTGCAGTACAAGAGTACTCTCTATAATACTGCAGTACAGAGTACTCTCTATAATACTGGCAGTACAGAATACTATAATACTGCAGTACACAGTACTGATACTGCAGTACACAGTACTATGATACTGCAGTACAGAGTACTCTCTATAATACTGCACAGTACAGAATACTCAGTACAGTACTATAATACTGCAGTACAGAGTACTCTCTATAATACTGCAGTACAGAATACTCTCTATAATACTGCAGTACAGTACTTTGCAGTACAGAATACTTTATACTCTCAGAATACTTATAATACTTAATGCGAGTACAGATATACTTCCTACAATACTACTACACTCTGATACTGCTGCAGTACAGGGTACTCTACACAGGTACCTGACTACTGCATACACAGTACTCTGATGATACTGCAGTACACAGTACTGATGATACTGCAGTACACAGTAACATAATACTGCACTCATACTAGTGATATCTGCAGACTCTATATGTACTGCGAGTACACCAGTAGATTACACATAGATACTGTGCAGTACTATAATACTGCAGTACACAGTACTATGATACTGCAGTACACAGTACTCTGATACTGCAGTACACAGTACTCTGATACTGCAGTACACAGTACCTTAATACTGCAGTACACAATACTATAATACTGCAGTACAAAGTATCTTAATACTGCAGTACACAGTAGCTTACTGCAGTACACAGTAGCTTACTGCAGTACAGAATACTATACTAATGCAATACTGTAGTACACAGTACTATAATATTGCAGTACACAGTACTATAATACTGCAATACAGAGTAGCTTAATACTGCAGTACACAGTACTATGATACTGCAGTACACAGTACTATAATATGCAGTACAGTATCTTAATACTGCAGTACAAAGTATCTTAATACTGCAGTACACAGTAGCTTACTGCAGTACAGATACTATACTACTGCAATACTGTAGTACACAGTACTATAATATTTGCAGTACACAGTACTATAATACTGCATAATACACAGTACTTAATACTGCAGTACTACTATAATACTACAGAATACTACTAATACTGCAGTACACAGTACTATAAATACTACAGAATACTATAATACTATATACTACAGTACAGAGTACTCTCTATAATACTGCAGTACAGAATACTATAATACTGCAGTACACAGTAATAGATATAATACTGCTACTGCATACTGCATACACATACTATAATACTTACAGAATACTACTTAATACTGCAGTACAGAGTACTCTCTATAATACTGCAGTACAGACTCATATAATATCTGCGAGTACAGAGTACTCTATATACTGCAGTACAGAGTAATACTGCAGTACAGAATACTATTATACTGCAGTACAGGCTGATACTATAATACTGCATACAGTGGTCTTATACAGCAGTACAGAGTACTCTGATACTGCAGTACAGGTACTCTATAACAGTACTCTGATACTGCAGTTTACACAGTACTCTGATACTGCAGTACACAGTACTATGATACTGCAGTACACAGTACTCTGATACTGCAGTACTGACGGGTACTTACACAGTACTATGATACTGCAGTACACAGTACAGATACTGCAGTACACAGTACTATGATTCTGCAGTACTATGATACTGCAGTACACAGTACTATATACTGCAGTACATACTGCAGTACTATAGTACTGCAGTACTATGATACTGCAGTAAGTACTATGATACTGCTACTAGTACTATAGTACTGCAGTACACAGTCCACTTCTCTCCAGAGGAAAAGCAGCTGGAGGAGGAAGCGAGCCACATCAGGAAGTGTGTTATTGACACAGTTCTGCCGCTCGGACTCAAACAGGACGTCGCCAACGCCATTAGTCATGAAAAAGATGAAAGAGCGGTTTAAAGAGCTGAAAACACAGAACGGTCAGAGCTTTCCAGAAGAACCACACACAAAGGACACAACAGGCTGAAAGGACCTGTGGAAGAGCACGAGCTCAAACGCCTCACGCTGTACAAACACTCACATATCTGGTATTTCAAACGTGTTTGTTTACTTTACACACGTGATGTGGTCTTTTCATGAAGGACTGAACAGGCATAAACACATCAACATCATTTAAGTCCACACGAGCTGTGGAATAACAAATATATAAATATATAAATACTACACAAAAGGAAACCTCTGTTCTGTAAAGGTCTGATAACGTCTTACGGGCTGTATTCAGTTATTTCTATGACATTTACATGACAACGGCACAATAGAATGTCAGAAGTACATTCAATACAGAGTAACTTAAATATCACATGTTTCTCCTTTCAGTCAAAAAGAAAATACAAATTGATCAAAGATTCTAAATGGAAAGATTAGATGTTTCACACCTTTTATTGCCAAAAAGTGCATTTCAAAAAACCCTCGAGAAGATGGTTTCAAAAGAAGTTCTGAAGATGGAAATGCAAAGTTTGACAAGATGAATTTGTTTTACGATTGTAACTCTGACAAACGATGTTGGATTAAAATCTATAATAATATCTCTAATTTAAATGACAACATCTGGAGCCTTTGAATGGAAACAAATACTGGATCTGTGAGTCCTGAGTAAATGTTAGAGTCACAAATGCAGAGCTCTAAAACCAAATGTCCTGGATATTTGTGTGAATGACCGCGTCTCATCTTTTCTCCACATTATTGACCCTAAAGTGTGTGACGGACACGCGCGGGGCCCAATGGCGTGCGTCCCCTCCTCCTGGCGCACACACCGGCGTCACTTCTGCGCGTTTCCCCAGCGCACGGGCATGTTTGCTTTAGCCGCGCGGGCTAACGACGGGGTCCGAAACAGCAGCTCGTTCCCCGCTCCCAGGATGATGCCCACCAACCAGAGGCTGGACGTGCTGGTGGGCGAGCGCCTGGCCCTGGCCGCGCAGGAGATCTTCTCGCTGTTCGACGCGGCCGTGCTGGAGTACAAGAGCGAGATCCTCCGCCTGAGCAAAGAGACCGAGCGCCAGCAGCGGCTCCTCAACGCCGCCTACAACCCGCGGGTCCTCCTGGAGCCGGCGGTGGTCGACCTGGCGTCCCCGTCCCCGGCCCCGTGCGCCAAAGTCAAAGATGAGGACGTGGAGGTCGTGCGCGTCAAGGAGGAGATCGAGGCGGTGTGCATCACCGAGGAGAGCGCGCTCGAGTTTCCGCTGACGATTTTCGGGACCGAGGAGCCGCCGCCGCCGCCGCCGCCGCCGCCGCAGCTCGGGCCAAGTGTGCAAAGGGAAAACGCAGACGACAAAGGAGCAGCGGGGAAAGGCGCAACGACGTGCGCCGCGTTCGCGCAGGAAGAGCGGGACGCGGACAGCTGCGTCGTGTTCGTCCCGTCCTCCCCGAGCGGCAGCAGCGGCGGCAGCAGCAGCGGCGGCGGCGGCAAGTACGGGCAGAAGCGGCAGACGACCCGCCGCCCTTTCAAGGAAGAGCCCGCGTGCTTTCAGACCGACTGCGCTGCGTCATCCGTGAGCGGCGCCGCGACCAAGCTGGAGACGTGCGAGTGCGGGAAAGTGTTCGTGAGCAAGGCGGACCTGTTCAGGCACGTGGAGACGCACGTCAAGGAGAGACCATACGGCTGTTCAGTTTGTGGGAAGTGCTTCACGGTGAAGAAGAACATGGAGGTGCACATGAGGATCCACACGGGGGAGAAGCTGTACGCGTGCACCGTGTGCGACAAGCGCTTCATCCAAGCCTCCACGCTGAACTCGCACATGAGGACGCACACGCGCGAGAGCTTCAGTCGCCCCGGTGGGAGCAAGCCAAGAGTCAAGGACCCCGCGGCAGTGAAGCCCTTCAAGTGCCCCGTTTGTCAAAAGAGCTTCAAACTGAAGGCGTATCTTCAGGCACACATCATGGTCCACGTCGCGGACAGACCTTTCAGCTGTCCAGAGTGTCCGAAGACCTTCAGAAGGAAAGTGTATCTTAAGAACCACATGGCCGTCCACAGCAGAGAAAAGATCTTCAACTGTAAAGAGTGCAGCTCCATCTTCCCGGACTTCGAGAGCCTCATGCAGCACAAGCGAATGGAGCACATCACCGTGAGGCCCTTCGGGTGCACCAAGTGTAACCGGAAGTTCAAGGACGAAGCGTCTCAGCAGCAGCACATGGCGGTTCACTCCGGAGAGAAGCCCTTCAGGTGCGCCGTCTGTCACACGGGCTTCACGCTCAAGTCCAACCTCTCCACGCACATGAAGAAGCACAAGAAGCACAAAGACGTGGCGTCCTTCTACTGCTCCACGTGTAGCATCCACTTTCTCTCCAAAACCAACTTCCTGAACCACAAGGCGACGGTGTGCGGGGACAGTTCAGGCATCGACTTGACTTGAGCGCCACCTTCAGCTTCGGGGGAGCGCTTTTGCCCCCCGTTTTGACCCGTGAATTCCAAATGAAGCCTGTGACTCACGAACTCAAGACTTTTAAGACTGAAGCTGGTCCAGTTCTCGGACTTAAACGTTGCAGATTTGTGTTTGGTTTCAAACTGGTCCAGGGCCGTTAACGGGAGAGAAGACCCAAACATGAACTGATAAACTACGACGCGTTTAAGAGTTTGAATAAAGCTTCGTCTCCTAAGTCGGCCTCCGCGGGACATTTACGGCCAATAATCGATACGCTAAAAGTGGAAATATTGGGCCGATATCAGGGTCGTCAATCGGTTTACAATCGATACTGAAACAAGGCGCAAAAACAACGAAAAAACGACAACGAAACTCACTTAAACGAGACAAAATGTGAGTTTTAGAACTCGACCTTCGGCTTCCGTCAGAACTGGTGTGAAAACGCACGAAAACGCAAAGAAAATGACATCATTTTGTGTTGAAAATAAGTTTGAAATGTTGTGAAAAGTGTCACAACGGCACTCATCGGTCCAGCTCTGCGTCCAGCACGCGGAGCGCTGGCAAAAGGACGGCCGCGGGCCAATCGTGACCGTTTAACCGCAGTCTTTTGGGCCAATCGCCACTGTTCGACCGCAGCCAATCGCGACCGTCCCACCGCGGTCTTTCGGACCAATCGCGACTGTTCGACCGCGGTCTTTCGGGCCAATCGCAACTGTTCGACCGCAGCCAATCGCGACCGTCCCACCGCGGTCTTTCGGACCAATCGCGACCGTCCCACCACGGTCTTTCGGACCAATCGCGACCGTCCCACCACGGTCTTTCGGACCAATCGCGACCGTCCCACCCGCGACCACGGACTTGGAACGTTACTCTGGACGTCGCGCATCTTTCCGCCGCCGTTTCCCGCGAACTCCCCCCGCGAACTCCCCCCGCGAACTCCCCCCGCGGCCTGCGGCGTAAACGATGCGTTTGATTTCGTGCAATTGCCCCGAAACGGCCCGTTCTGGTTCAGATTCTGACGGCAGCTACTTTCTTTTCTGTGCCTGACACTCCCGCTCGAGGCCCCAAGCCGGGTTCTTTGTTCACGTTCCAGATGGATTACTAAACGTAGTGTCGATTTTTATTTCGTCCGAGGATAAAATGACTTAAAACTGTTGGTGTCGATGCTTAATTCGACGACAGAACGTTTTTAACATAGCGAATATCGAATATGCCTTTAACACGAAGCTCTAGTTTTGTTTGTTTGTTTGTTTGTTTGTTTGTTTGTTACGATTACACAACTATGACGTGTACAGCCTTTCTTTTTTAATTATTTTTTTTTTAAACACAAAATAAAACCGTTCTGACTCTGAAGTGATTTGAGACGGACCTGGTTTGGACTCGAGCAGAGCGAATAACGAGGTGGTCGTGGGTTTGCATCGTATTCAAAACATGTTTGTATTATTATTTCTTTTCTTTTTTTTTGGATCATTGTAATCGTTTTCTGGACTCAACAGACGCTAAAAAAACACACGGAAAGACTTCTTTTTTATAACAAAGACAGCGGCGTTATTTAATCAAAATGTCGAAAAGGAATAAACAGTTTCTTCACTGCAGTGGAGTGAATACATTAGGTTTCATCTGTTTGTGAGTGAATCTTGTTCTTGAAAGGTCTGAACCGGGTCTGAACCAGGGCTGAACCAGGGCTGAACCAGGGCTGAACCAGGTCTGAACCAGGGCTGAACCAGGGCTGAACCAGGTCTGAACCAGGGCTGAACCAGGGCTGAACCAGGGCTGAACCAGGCTGAACTGAACCAGGCTGAACCAGGGCTGAAAGGTGAACCAGGCTGAACCAGGGCTGAACCTGAACCAGGTCTGAACCAGGGCTGAACCAGGGCTGAACCAGCTGAAAGGGCTGAACCAGGCTGAACCAGGGCTGAACCAGGGGGCTGAACCGGGTCTGAACTGGGTCTGAACCAGGGACGAACCAGGGCTGAACCAGGCTGAACCAGGTCTGAACCAGGGCTGAACCAGGGCTGAACCAGGCTGAACCAGGGCTGAACCAGGGGGGCTGAAACCGGGTCTGAACCAGGACAGAACCAGGGCTGAACCAGGTCTGAACCAGGTCTGAACCAGGGCTGAACCAGGTCTGAACCAGGGCTGAACCGGGTCTGAGCCGGGGTCTGAACCAGGGCTGAACCGGGGAATGAACCGGGTCTGAACCGGGTCGAACCGGGTCTGAACCGGGTCTGAACCAGGTCTGAACCAGGTCTGAACCAGGGCAGAACCAGGGCTGAACCAGGTCTGAACCAGGTCTGAACCAGGTCTGAACCAGGCTGAACCAGGGCTAGGGCTGAACCAGGGCTGAACCAGGGCTGAACCAGGGCTGAACCAGGGCTGAACCAGGACAGAACCAGGACAGAACCAGGACAGAACCAGGTCTGAACCAGGTCTGAACCAGTGAAGACAGTGAGATGATTCTGAGCCGGAGAAGAGACGCTTTGAAAGAGGCCATTTTTATTCAAACAGAGTCCTCTTTAAACAGTACTCTTAAAGCGCCCCCTACAGGTTGGACGACTCATTGAACTAAAATGTATTTAAGATTTATATATTTAAAATGTTGCTAAAATTATAAAAAATGTTGTCCCAGAATAGCACATATTTTAGGTTTACAATTTCACTTCCTGTTTGTAATTGATGACATCACAGTAGTAAATTACCCAGCAGCCACTGGGCCAAAACTCATCTAATGTCACAGTTTTTTTAATTTGACTAATAAAAATATAGGAGAGCGACTTTATTTGGTTTGGAGCAGGGGTGTTCAAACTATGGCCCGGGGGCCAAATGCGGCCCTCAGACACATTTTTCTTGGCCCTCAGACTTCCCACTGACTTGGTCCAAACAACAACAAGTGGGAAATATTCTGCAATAAGAACCAAAATAACACAGAGTTCATATTAATGTTCCAGGTCTTATGAAAGGAGTGGAGGCCCATCGAAACTGTGCCAAATGTCAACTGTCCAAGGATTCCCTTCATTGTCACATTGAAAAAAGTTTGGACACCTCTGGTTTAGAGGGTCAAAAAAGTTGTTTCTCTTGTGTAAATTCTGCATAAACGTTGACTGGAACGAGTGTCCCTGGTGTGATGTCACTTCCTGTCATTTTCTACAGATATTTCAACATTTTCCCCACAAATACCTGCTCGATTGGTGCCGTTCTGGGGCTGTTAGGGTAAACCAGGATTAGTTCCAGGTAAAACAACATAATATTAACCAAAGTACAAACAGGACAGGCGATCATCATGAGGCCCCGCCCGGTTCAGAGTCTCGAAAAAGTAACAATGTACAGTAGAAATAAAGGTTTGACAAGTTAACTACTGGAATAAATGCTCTCTGAAGAGTTCGCGCTCGGTCACGCCTCCGTACCGTCAGTCGTCGTGGCAGACGGCGACGGAGGAGCCGCTGCCGAGCCACACGGCGGCGAACAGCGGGCGAGTGAAGCGCCGCTCCCACCGGTGCACCAGGTGGAGCCCCCCGCGGGTGACGGTGAAGAAGCACAGCAGCCCCGAGTCCTGGTCCACGAACACGGCCAGTCGTCTGGACGCGGTGCTGCCCGGGATGACCACCCGCTGCTCCCGGTCGTCGTGGCACAAGCTCAACGCCGACGCCGAGCACTTCAGACACCACGAGTCAGCGTTGTGCCCGAGCCGGGAGGCGTTGGACGAGCCCTGGGAGACGGGGAGACGCCAGCGGGTTATGACGTGTGGCGGGTGAGGGGCGGAGCAGCCACTGGCCACGCCCACACCTATGACATCGTATCGTCAAAAGGCCATCAACATGTTTCAAATCACAAGGGCCATTGTTTTAGAGCAAAAAAAGGCATAAGGAACTAAATGGACCATGAGCCTTTGCTCCGCTTCAGGGCAGACCACATCGTTAGGAAGCATTGTTTTTTCCCCACAATGTTTTAGTTTTCAATAGTAATGTGACTATAAATAAGACCCATTGACCCCTCCCACACGCGACAGGCTTGACTTTAAAGCTCACACTGAACTATTGAGAAATTAGGACTGAAAATCAGACTTGACTTTAGATTTGCTTCTCTTTTATTGCAAAAAAAGAAACTTGTTGCAGCAGCGTTTTGGCCCAACTTGGATTATTACGGCGACCTTATTTATATGAATGCCCCAAAACACAAGGACTGTTTCCCTCGGACTCAAAACCGAGAGCCTGGGACTCACAACCGAGAGCCTGGGACTCACACCGAGAGCCTGGGACTCACACGAGCAGCTCTGGACACTCAGATTGAACCGCTGCTACAGGTTTATTTACAAAGCTCTTCATCTTTTTTTCAATTCAGATGTGACAATGACCCAACCTTCCTCTGCATGCTGTGGTAGGCGACGCCCACAGCCGCCTGCGCCCCGTCCCACTGCACCTCCCAGAAGCTCCTGGCGCAGAGCTGGTGCGACAGAGCCTGGGCCCAGCAGTCGAAGCGCTCCTCGTGCTCCGGGTACGAGTGCAGCGGCCCCGAGCGGCTCAGCGCGCGGTCCCCCTGCGACAGAGCGAGCTCGCGGTGCACCGAGAACGGGTCGAAGGACAGCGGGCACCGGTCTGCGAGACAGAGGGACGAGGAGGGGTTCAGTTCGGGCTTTCACTTTGATGTAGATCTGCTGAGGAAGAACGTACACTGAAGAAGACTCTCTCTGTTGTCCAGGGCTACAACACGTGCAGCGTCACAGGCTCCTGAGGGAAACACACACATGTAAGCCTGTCATGAGGCTCCTGAGGCTCCTGCAGCCCAGGGGTCTCCAATAGGCCCCGCTTTAGACCTGCTTTAGACCGGCTTTAGACCGGCTTTAGACCGGCTTTAGACCGGCTTTAGACCGGCTTTAGTCCTGCTTTAGTCCTGCTTTAGTCCTGCTTTAGACCTGCTTTAGACCTGCTTTAGACCTGCTTTAGACCTGCTTTAGACCGGCTTTAGACCGGCTTTAGACCGGCTTTAGACCGGCTTTAGACCGGCTTTAGAGGCTTTAGTCCTGCTTTAGTCCTGCTTTAGTCCTGCTTTCGGCTTTAGACCGCTTTAGACCGGCTTTAGACCGGCTTTAGACCGGCTTTAGACCGGCTTTTTAACCGGCTTTAGTCCTGCTTTAGTCCGGCTTTAGTCCGGCTTTAGTCCTGCTTTAGTCTGCTTTAGACCTGCTTTAGACCTGCTTTAGACCTGCTTTAGACCTGCTTTAGACGGGCTTTAGACCGGCTTTAGACCGGCTTTAGACCGCTTTAGACCGGCTTTAGTCCGGCTTTTAGTCCTGCTTTAGACCTGCTTTAGACCCTGCTTTAGACCTGCTTTAGACCTGCTTAGACCTGCTTTAGACCTGCTTTAGACCTGCTTTAGCCTGCTTTAGACGGCTTTAGACCGGCTTTAGTCCGCTTTAGTCCTGCTTTAGACCTGCTTTAGACCTGCTTTAGTCCTGCTTTAGACCGGCTTTAGACTTAGGCTTTAGACCTGCTTTAGACCTGCTTTAGACCTGCTTTAGACCTGCTTTAGACCTGCTTTAGACCTGCTTTAGACCGGCTTTAGTCCGGCTTTAGTCCTGCTTTAGACCTGCTTTAGACCTGCTTTAGACCTGCTTTAGACCTGCTTTAGACCTGCTTTAGACTGCTTTAGACCTGCTTTAGACCGACTTTAGTCCTGCTTTAGACCAGCTTCAGTCCTGCTTTAGTCCTGCTTTAGACAGCTTCAGTCCTGCTTTAGTCCTGCTTTAGACCTGCTTTAGACCTGCTTTAGACCGGCTTTAGACCGGCTTTAGACCGGCTTTAGACCGGCTTTAGACCGGCTTTAGACCGCTTTAGTCTGCTTTAGTCCTGCTTTAGTCCTGCTTTAGTCCTGCTTTAGACCGGCTTTAGACCGGCTTTAGACCCGCTTTAGACCCGCTTTAGACCCGCTTTAGACCCGCTTTAGACCCGCTTTAGACCTGCTTTAGACCCGCTTTAGTCCCGCTTCATCCCATCCCTGTTCCTGGTTGGCTGCTGCTGCTGCTGCTTCCTGTTCCCTTTGGTTGATGGGCCAATCCAGAGTCTCCACCTGTAGCCCCTCCCAGTACATGAGGCCACCTGTTGTAGTTGTTCAGGCTGCTGTGTGACACGTCTGGGCCTTTGTTTTGGTAAACCTGTGTGTTTGGTTTCTCTGCCACACTCGCCTCTCTCTGGAGTCTCCATTCGCAGTAAGCTCACAGACGTCACTGGAATGAGGAGACCACACAGTGAGATGGACACGCCTCGTTTCAGATCATGTGGTTTGTCGTACCGGCGCTGGTCAGAGTCGGCACTTCCTGCAGAAACACGGACTCCAGCTGCTGCTTCAGGTCCATCGCGGCCTTTCTCACCGCGCCGAAGGAAACGTGAGGGTTTACCACGAGCGACGGTCGTATCTGCAGCACGCCAAAGTACAAGAGCAACCAAAGAACGGTGGAAAGGTGGCCAATGAAGTCTTCAAGAAGAGTATTGATGAGTATCTGAAAGTATTTATTCTGGTGTCTGAGCCTCTTTCTCCTCACCTCAAACATCTCCTGCTCTCTGTTACAGACCAAACATCTCCTCCTCCAGTTGCAGTTCTTTGCTCCTCACCTCAACCATCTCCAGCTCTCGGCTCCTCACCTCAACATCTCCTGCTCTCACCTCACCTCAAACATCTCCTGCTCTCGACTCCTCACCTCAAACATCTCCTGCTCTCGACTCCTCACCTCAAACATCTCCTTCTCCAGCTGCGGCTCTCGGCTCCTCACCTCAAACATCTCCTGCTCTTGGTTCCTCACTCAAACATTCCTGCTCTTGGCTCCTCACCTCAAACATTCTCTTCTGCGCTCTCGGCTCCTCACCTCAACACTCTCTCTCTCTCACTCTCACTCACCTCAAACATCTCCTGCTCTCGACTCCTCACCTCAAACATCTCCTTCTCCAGCTGCGGCTCTCGGCTCCTCACCTCAAACATCTCCTGCTCTTGGTTCCTCACCTCAAACATCTCCTGCTCTCTGTTACAGACCAAACATCTCCTCCTCCAGTTGCAGTTCTTTGCTCCTCACCTCAAACCATCTCCAGCTCTCGGCTCCTCACCTCAAACATCTCCTGCTCCAGCTACGGCTCTCGGCTCCTCACCTCAAACATCTCCTGCTCTCGACTCCTCACCTCAAACATCTCCTGCTCTCGACTCCTCACCTCAAACATCTCCTTCTCCAGCTGCGGCTCTCGGCTCCTCACCTCAAACATCTCCTGCTCTTGGTTCCTCACCTCAAAACATCTCTGCTCTTGGCTCCTCACCTCAAACATCTCCTTCTTCAGCTGCGGCTCTCAGTCCTCACCTCAAACATCTCCTGCTCTCGGCTCCTCACCTCAAACATCTCCTGCTCTCGCCCCTCACCTCAAACATCTCCTGCTCTCGGCCCCTCACCTCAAACATCTCCTGCTCTCGGCCCCCCACCTCAAACATCTCCTGCTCTCGGCTCCTCACCTCAAACATCTCCTGCTCTCGGCTCCTCACCTCAAACATCTCCTTCTCCAGCTGCGGCTCTCGGCTCCTCACCTCAAACATCTCCTGCTCTCGGCTCCTCACCTCACACATCTCCTGCTCTCGGCTCCTCACCTCAAACATCTCCTTCTCCAGCTGCGGCTCTCGGCTCCTCAGCTCCAACAGCTCCTGCTCCAGACGCTGCAGGTGGTTCTCCGCTCGGGTCATTTCCGCCTGCTCCTGAGCTCTGACGATCTGCTTCATCTGCACACGGCCGCGCTCCACAACGTCCTGCAGCTCAGAGAAGATCCTGCCGCAGTCCTTCAGCGCCACCTTCACCGCTCGCTGACAGAAAAGAGTTGCAGAGAGAGGATTAGTGAGGTCGTCACGACAACACAAGCTGAAGGATCCCAGTAAACTCTAAACTTTAAATGTAAAATATTGTTAAAAACCATGAGCTGCAATAGATAAAAAGCTGAATGAAATACTTGAAAACAAATCGAGATAGTAAATATGACATTTCAGATCTTTGTCTTTCCTAAAAGTCGGGCTACGTACAATCTAAAGTTTTATTACTGTGATAAACATTGAGGCACTGGATGCGTGTTTTAACTCCACTCGTCCACAGCTGCTAAACCCAACGACAACTTTAGTTTGAACCAAAGCCACAAAAACACAGGAGGCCGACACTGGGGGACTGTGACTTCAGGGGCTCCGTTGGACTGGAGAGTTTGTCTTCAGCTGCAACATGAGCCTGGTCCTAGTCCTGGTCTTTCCAAAGTTCAACCAGAGACTTAGTGCCTCAGAGTGCAAAAGAAAGTGCATCAATAATGACACAGTGAGGCTCTCTGACTGCAAAGCCTGTAAAGGGTGCGTAAAAACTGTAAAGGCTGTGCAAAGGCTGTGTAAAGCCTGTAAAGGCTGCGTGAAGGCTGTGTAAAGACTGTTAAGGCTGCGTAAAGGCTGTGTAAAGACTGTAAAGGCTGCGTGAAGGCTGTAAAGGCTGCCTAAAGACTGTAAAGGCTGTGCAAAGGCTGTGTAAAGCCTGTAAAGGCTGCGTGAAGGCTGTGTAAAGACTGTAAACGCTGTAAAGGGTGTGTAAAGGCTGTGTAAAGACTGTAAAGGCTGTGTAAAGAATGTGAAGGCTGCGTAAAGACTGTAAAGGCTGTGTAAAGACTGTAAAGGCTGTGTAAAGAATGTAAAGGCTGTGTAAAGACTGTAAAGGCTGTGTAAAGACTATGGGCTGTGTAAAGACTAAAGGCTGTGTAAAGAATGTAAAGGCTGCGTATAGACTGTAAAGGTTGCGTAAAAGCTGTGTAAAGACAGTAAAGGCTGTAAAGGGTGTGTAACGGCTGCGTAAAGGCTGTGTAAAGACTGTGTAAAGACTGTAAAGGCTGTGTAAAGAATGTGTAAAGACTGTAAAGGCTGTGTAAAGAATGTGCTGTAAAGGCTGTGTAAAGGCTGCGTAAAGACTCTAAAGGCTGCGTAAAGACTCTAAAGGCTGCGTAAAGACTCTAAAGGCTGCAAAGGTTGCGTAAAAGCTGTGTAAAGACTGTAAAGGCTGTGTAAAGGCAGTGTAAAGCACAGATCCACTTACACGGTAATCCTTCATGGCATTATGAAGTATGTGACGCTCTGATTCTTTCTGTGAGATTTGTTGAGCCAGAGTTTTACGAGTTTCACCTAAAAGACGCTGCCAAATAAAGAATATTTATTAAATTCAGCATTAGATATTTATTTCAATAATAATAATACTAATAATAATGCTGCATGCTTTAATGTGCTCACCTCTCCATGTTTTCCCTCAGGTTGAAGCGCAGAGAGGTCAAACGTGGCGTGTTGGAAACCGTCGAGAGGAGGAGCCGAAGGAGTCAAACTCACCGACTTTACACCTGACAAAGGAAGTATTTACAAACCAATGAGGAGACTTTTACTGTAAAGAGACAGTCTACGAAAAGAATCAAAGCAGCCGTTGTCTTCTTTTCTCACCCCTTCATGCTTTGTCCTTAAGAAAGTCAAAGTGAATGAACTGTAAAGAGGAGAATGTTTTTTTTAAACATTTATTTTTTTGAGGAGCATCAAGTCGTCTCAGGGCTCAAAGTCAAAGCGTTTTGAGGATTTGCAGAATTTGAATATCAAGTCTATTTTTTATCGCAACAACAACAACAAAAAAAGCTACAAAAGCTGATTTAAGTTAAAAGTATAAAAGTAATATTTCTGCATTTTTGTGCCACAGCAGTACTTTTTATTGCAATTTTAAACTTCTCAACCATTAACACCTCCATAACAAAGATGGATAGATCAGATCTCATTTTATATTTTATTTATATATATATATAAATAAATGTGATGTGATATCAAGATTCTGGGACTAAATGAAGGTGTAGTGACACATTTCTTCTGTCGGATGAACATAATATTGTCTGAATATTGTTTGTCACAATATGGTCCAGTCCTACTTTAACCTCGTAATGGTTGTGTGTCATTTGTGGCATTATTTTTTAAACACGTTATGAGTGAAATCATAAAAACGGTCACCTCACTACGATATTGTGTCACAATTATCATTGCCAAAATAATTGTGACTCATAAAGACATTAAACGCTCTCATTATGAGTCAGTTCTGTCTTTAAACAACTATTATAAGAGAAAAGAACGAGAACATCGCGGTCAAGTCTCTTTTTCCGGCAAAAACTGGTGGTAAAATGACGATTATCTTTGTTTTCATGATACAAAATGCGTGAATGATGTTTTTTCTTATTTAATGCGATAAATGATAATATTGTCCTTTCCCTGCACCGCACCTGAACAGAAATGTCAAAATAATCTTCTGAAGTCTGAACTCCAAACCACAGAGGATGAACCTCTGCATGATTAAGACCACATCTCGTACCCCGCAGCAGCTCCGGCAGCGCAGCGTCTGCTCCGAGGGCCGGTGCCGGGCTGAAGGCGGCGCCGCACCGGGGACAGCGGCTGCTCCGGCCCCCGACGTCGGCCCCGCGGCCCCGGAGCGACGACAGGCAGCTCCGGCAGAAACGGTGTCCACACGGCGCGGTCACGGGGTTCCGAGAGCGGCTGCGGGCAGAGCGAGCAGACGAGCCGGGAGTCCAGCGGCGGCGGCGACGGCGATGAGTCCGGCGACGAGCGTGAGAGGAAGGACATTGCACCTGAGGACAGACAGGGAACTGAGCAACATCCAAAATGGAAAAGTTTGCTGTATATAATTTTTCCCAGTTTGTGCCCAGTCTTTTTTGACCAATCACGAGTAAAATTACAAATAGAAGGGAAATCAGCAAGATTCTAGAGTACTGAATATTTGTACTTAAGTAAATGTACGGTTACATGACTAAAAATGTACTCACAGAATCTGCGATCTGCGCAAGTTTTGAGCTCCGTTTGTGGGTTTATAGGGGCAGAGCCAGACGTGCAGTGGGACGACGAAGACTAAAATGAGATCAAGTACAAGTACACGTTTAAAAATGTACTTACGAAATGTACAATAACTCAAAAATCATACTCAATTACAGTAACGTGAGGATTTGTAATGAGTTATTTTCCGGGCCTGAAACACGCCCATGCAACAAATGATTTTTATATAATTCATTTACATTTTGCAAAAGAGTTGTTTTAGTGAACTTTGCTTAAACTTAAATACATTTGTGGGCCTTTCGATTGTCAATACCAGTTACGGCAAATATAGTTATCGGCTACAACAAGATAAATATCAGATATCAGCTCAAATGACAAAACCAAAAACACCAAATCAGGAAAATACAAAGTACATTTTTAAATAATTTATGAAAATAGTACATTGATCTTTATTTTGGTTCAGATCATCAGTTCTTTGTTGACTTTTCTGGAGGTGGTTCTAGTCTAATCGGGTTAATCGAGCCAAGTCGACAGTTGAAAAAATAAGATAATAATAATCCACTTTATTCACAATTAAGAAGCTTCAGTCACCAGATTTCAACCTTTATCTTGTACAAAAATGTATATACAAAGTCTCAATGTGCAATATAAATAAACGCTGGAAAGTCATTTGACAAAAGTGTTCATTCTTTGCAGTTCTGGCGCACATTTTAAAGAAAGAAAAGAGATAAAAAAAAAACATGATTTCTCATTCCAAATTTAATCCAGCGGTTTCCCCTGTCACGTGACCCGTGCTAAAGCTAAATTAGCTTTCGCAGTTGTTTTCAGCGGGATTTGGAGGACTTTCCGGTTCTAAACACATCTTTGGATCGGCGCATTGGTAAGACTTTGGAGAGACGAGGTAAAAACGTGTCTGATGAACGAATGCACGCGTTTAAAACGTACTTTGACAAAGCACAAACCTGCAGAACGCTTCAGGACGAGGTTCAGCAGGAAAACAAACTCACAGTGCCTTTAGCCTGTATCGCCCCCGTGCGGCGGGGCATGGAACTGTCACTGCGCATGCTCTACTTCTGCAACAGTAAAAGTATTATTATTATTCTAAGTAAATACTTCATACACAAATGTACGGAGCCCCGCAGGAGACATTGGCAAAATATTATATTTTCACGTGGCCACGAGATATTATCACGTTCCCATGTAAAAAAAACCAAACAAACAAATTAAATAAAATCAGAATCAGAAAGGGTTTATTGCCATTGTCAAGGAGCAAAATTCACAAACATGGGATCTTGTCTCGGCCTTAAGGTGCAACATAAAACACATAATAAAACAACATATACTCAATGCATTAAGAAACCATTTAAAATGATTATAGTAAAAATAAAAAATAAAAATAGGCATTACTATGTACACAAGAATTACAGTTAAATTTACAGTTGTAGTGCAGAAAGTGACAGTGAGTGATGAAGAGTTGCAGTTAAAGTGGGAGGAGTTTAAGAAGTGTTCATGAGTCCAACGGCAGAGGGAAAGAAACTGTTCTTGGGGCGGGAGGTTCTGGTCCGGATGGACTGTAGCCTCCCGCCTGAGGGGAGTGGCCTCCTGCCTGAGGGGAGTGGCCTCCTGCCTGAGGGGAGTGGTTCAAATAGTCCATGTCCAGGGTGAGAAGGGTCAGCTGTGATCCGACCTGCTCGTCCCAGAGCCCTGGAGACGTACAGGTCCTGCAGAGATGGAAGTCTGCAGCTGATCACCTTCTCAGCAGAGCGCACAATGCGCTGTAGTCTCTGTTTGTCCCTGGCTGTGGCTCCTCTGCTGGACCTTCTTGATGAGGGAGCAGAAGGAGTCCACGGTGGTGATGGGGGAGTCTGTCATGATGAAAAACAAAACAAATTAAAAATGAAAAATCAACCAAAAATATGTTGTTATTATCTTGAGGGAACGAATTACTTTATTATGTATATTATTTGTTTCTTATATTTTTTGACGGGCAGGTACGGCAGGTGACCTCTTGGAGGCGCTCTTAAACAGTATATATAGTATATATATACACGGCAAAGCGAAGGGCCGAGAGCTGGTGGGTCATTAAGAAAGAGGGGCATTGAAGACTGGATCCAGCCCTTAAGGATGACGGACATTTCAGGGGATCTTCTCGAGCGCTTGTCCAGTTTCGCCTCACGCATTCACGTTTATTCGATTATACGCTTTACCATTTTATTAACGCGCGTGTCCATTTTGCGGAAGGACCTGTATTACATTAAAAAAAAAAAACACGTTGGAACTCTCATCGCATCAGGCCCTCAAAAAATACACGCGTGCCTTCAGGAATGCCCGACGTTACGCACCTTCACCTGTGGGGGCGCAGGGGACTTTCTTGTACCCTTGAATGACAGCGCTGCAAATCCCGACTTCTTTTCCTTGTGATGAAGATGTCTTTGATCGGAGCACTATGGCGATGGAACAATTAGGACATATCATATCCGGACTTGAATAAAAGGGCTTCTTTTCAGTGAAGTAGCTAGTTTTAGTGCTGTATTTGACATCGTTTGAACACTTGCGCAACCGAATGATATCAAACCAGCCCAACTCGTGAAGGAACTGTAGCCGTTTTCCATCGTTTTTCCTCAGTTTGAAACGTACAAATGCGTTTACAACCCAAGAGTGTAGCTCCGTTACGCTTCGTGCACGAGCCTCTTCTATATGGAACAAATGCTGGTCAAACAGAAGGTACGATTAGCCTGTATTAGCCTGTGTACGGTCAAATCCACGGGCGACAGACGCAAACAAACGAGTTCGATACTGTCCATAACCCAGATTGAACTCGCGAGCAACAACGAAACAACAACAACAACAACAACAACAACGCTTGCAATCGAAACAAAACAAATTGCTCCTTTTCATGACACTATTTTACTTAAATTAAGGTCGTTCGGGGGGAAAATGTGACGCTGCGTTAGACGATGTCCGAAAATGAATGAACATAATGAATCTCAAAGCGTAAACACCAGAGCGATCAACCCGATAAACTGCTGGGTCAATACTGGCCCATACTGGCCCAATACTGGCCCAATACTGGCCCAATGATCGATCGCACTAAAGTGACAGAGAAGATTTGAATGAAAAAAGTTTAGTATTTAGCATTTGAAAATCTCCAAATGTTAAATACTAAACTTCATGCCGCAGCAGCGACCAGAAGTTTGTCAGGCTCTTTGCTTTGTTTTTTACTTTTCTAGATTGTCTTGCTGATAAAACACAGTCAAGTTAAAATACGTCAAATTCAACTTTATTGTCCCATCGGGGGCGAATGGGGGCTTTGGTGCAAAGTCATAATAAGATACAATAGATACAGGTGCTTTCATGCCACCTCTCATTGGATCTTGAAATCCTCGTCCACATCCCGCTATCCTCCCCCTATGGCGCCTCCTCTGAAATGTATGGCCCGCCCCTCTGGACCGCTATGGCGCCGCTCTGGCCGCCTCTGGCGACCCTATCTCTCTGGACCGCTATGGCGCCTCCTCTGGACCGCTAGGAGCCGCCTCTGGACCGCTATGGCGCCTCCTCTGACCGCTATGGCGCCTCCTCTGGACCGCTATGCGCCGCCTCTGGACCGCTATGGCGCCTCCTCTGACCGCTAGCGCTCCTCTCTGGACCGCTATGGAGCCGCCTCTGACCGCTATGGCGCCTCCTCTGACCGCTATGGCGCTGACTCGTATCACTGAGCGGGATGTTTATGACGTGGACACTTTTGTACATTTACGAGTTTGAGAGCAGATCCAGTGTGGCTGTGCGCCGCGTCGTGCTGCTCCTTGGCGGCTCCTTGGCGGCTCCTTGGCGGCTCCTTGGGGCTCCTTCGGCTCCTTCGCGCTCCTCAATAACAGACTTATGACTTTCCCCAGATGGACTTGTCTAAACAGGGGCAAAACCCGGACTAAAGCAAGTCTAACCCCGAAGACTGAACAGACTGAACCAGGACAGGACCAAACTCCACCAGCCCTGAGAACTAACACGTGATATTTTTTGTTGATAAAAAAAAATAGTTATAATATATATTTGAAATGATTATTATTATTTTTTGAAGTGAGAACGTGATGATATCTCTGCCACGTGAAAATGTCTCCTGCGGGGCCCGTACATTGTGCATTTGTGCAAATCTGAAGGACAAATATGCAAAAGGAGACAAAATGTTATCGATGAGGTCTTTTTTAACATCTTTACAACTACACAACAAGTTTTTAGGGTTAATAATCAGCTCTTTTTTGGCCCTTTGACACTTTATTGTTTTGTTAAGCGACTTACAAAAGCACAAACAAAGACCATATCGTTAATGACAATGATTCAGACTTAGTTATTAAGTAATTAATCTATCGAGCCATTACGACTCGAGTCTTTGCTCATGCTTTATTACGGCTAATGAAAGTGCAGTTATTGTAAAGCGTTATGTATTTTTAACAGTCCAGTGTGACGCTTCTTCTGTCTCACATGTTTAGTATCTGTGCTTTACTTAAGTACATTTGAGAGCAGGATCTGTAAAGTAACTCGACCTTTTCTTTTATGGTTGTGGCGCTTTAAATGGTCTAAAACTACCAAAGGATTTTGAGTTTTTACCAAAATATATGAATAAAAACAACTAGATAAAGAAATGATCAATTCAGTGGCTTCCTTCCATTTGACGCTTTAACAGTTCAGTTTACTCCTTTTGTTTTAAACTGTTAAAAGTACATTTTCCACTGGTACGTGTGTCGTCTGTATTTTAAGTACTTCATCCACCTCTGACAGCTGAAGGATCGATACTTTCACAGATATTTCACGGCAGAATCCCTGAAAAACAAGCGCGGACACTTTTGTTTTGTTTTTGCCCAAACGTCAAACTTCCTTTTATTGCACGTAAAACCGCCGCAGACTCAAGGCGGGTTAAAGAGGTAAAAGATCCGAGTTAACTGACACGCGACGATTACAAAAGATAAATACGCCCGCAGCACTCTAGTCTGTGTCTCTATTTAAAGTGACAGCACGTAACTTTCTGCCGGTGGAAAGTCTCTGGCGCGAAATCCACGGAAAAGTGACACGTTAAAACCAGACGTCAGAGCGTAGAAAGGTTTCAGAGGAAGTCATTGAAGGCATTTTCAATCTGAAGGACCTCGACGTTTCTCCAGCTCAGAGCCGAAAGAAAGACGACTTTGAAACCTTTTCTGCGACGCGTCAGCCCGACAAAGCAGCAGAAGCTCCTTCGGGCCGATACGAGTCAGGTTTGTGGAGTTTTTCACTGCAATAACGTCCAAATGAAAAACAGGCTTTAATTTTGAGTATTTTGGCAAAAAAGTTACATTTGGGGCTTTAAAAAGTGAAATCCAGTTTTCTACCCACTTAATTGTATTTAAGCGTAACATACTGTTGCATCTGTAGTAAAGGGCGGGATGTATTTGTAGATCAAATGAAAAACTATTGGGACGTAAATTTCCGTGAGTACTATAAATCGCACCTTTTTCCATCGATTCCGGGTGCGATTTATATGTGATATTATTAACACATTATTGTTATCATGTTATCATTTTGTGTTTATTTCACACTGACAACCACAGAGGGCGCTCTAGGCTCGTGCAGCTGTACGGTACCTGCTACTCTGAACCAAAACTCCATTATCTGAAAACTGTGAATATGTCCCGTTCACACACCAGACGGGACAGGTTGTTGTAGTACACGTGTCGCTAGCATTACGTTTAGCGTGTTACGTAACGTTAATACCTGCACCTACGCACCATGTTCTTCTCTAATCTGTTATTGTTTTAAAATGCATTTCAAATGTTTCTCCATTGAAATCACATCACGTTCCACTTGTTTTACTGCCTTTTAAAGCGTCTACTCCATGGAGACGAGCAGGATCACACCGCGAGGTAAAGCGACGGGCACTGCCCACCGACTGAGGGGGGTAAAATGCCGTCCAAAACGCCTTTCGGCCTGGGGAAACACTGGAAAACGTGGGGGAGAGGAAGTCGGGCCTCGCTGCTTCGGCGGGAAAAAAGCGAGCGCGAAATAACAGATAAAACAGAACCGACTGGAAGATTTTACAACAACAACGGTGTACATTATACTGTTATTTGTACAAAATGACACAGTGGATTTGCACATTTACACTGACATGCTGTTGGAGCTTATATCGTTTATACATTTTCGGTTTAAAAACACGAGCTTGATTTGATTTGGTCACACTTGGGGGTAAAAAAAAACGCGGGCTCCGTCGTCCTTTGTCTCCTGAGACCATTTCACACGTTAAAAAAAAAAAAGTATTTTACCGCCTAAAAATCCTCAGATCAAGGACAATTTTCACAAGATTTCAACAGTTTAAGACAGCGGAGCGTCGAAATGAGCGGGAAAACGAGCGAGAGAAAACAGTTCATAAATAAACGTGAACAACAACTAAAAACGAGCGGCGGAGAAATAAATATCTACAGTGTGACCAGAGCACATTCCCGACAGCTTCACTTAAATACAAATGATTGGTCTTATTTTACGGCTGAAGTGACGAAGAGGAGCAGAGGATGTGGGAGACGTCTGATGTGAAGAAGAGGAGCAGAGGATTGTGGACGGCTGATGTGAGGACAATGGGACAAGAGGAGCAGAGGATATGTTACGGCTGATGAGAGAAGAGGAGCAGAGATTGTGGCGGCTGAGTGACGAAGAGGAGCAGAGGATGTGTGGAGACTTTGATCTGTATGAAGAGAGCAGAGGATTGTGGGACGCTGATGTGACGAAGGGAGCAGATTGATTATGACGGCTGATGTGAAAGAGGAGCAGAGGATTGTTGGAGACGTCTGATTGATGAAGAGGAGCAGAGGATTGTGACGGGACTGTTGGAGTGACGAAGAAGGAGCAGAGGAGTGGATGTGTTGCGAGACGTTCTGATGTGACGAAGAGGAGCAGAGGATGTCGGACTGCGAAGTGACGAAGAGGAGCAGAGGATGTGAGACGTCTGATGTGGAGGACGTCTGACTGTGACGAAGAGGAGCAGAGGATTGTGGGACGGCTGAAGTGACGAAGAGGAGCAGAGATGTGTTGGAGACGTCTGATGTGACGAAGAGGAGCAGAGGATTATGTTAGCTGATGTGACGAAGAGGAGCAGAGGATTGTTGGGACGGCTGGCTCAACCTGAGACAGAGGAGAGAGAGAGAGACGGCATTAGGCAAAAGAAAAGATACTGTTACTTAAATCTGCAGTAGAAATACACATTACATTACAATTACGATTACAAAAACTTAGCTCAATAAAATACCAGATTTAAATCGTTACAAATAACTTGAAATCGCTCTTTTGGTCGCATTAGCAATCACAACAATTACGTGTTCGAGTGTGTAAAACAAAGTATGAAAGCTGCTAGTTACACACGTAGTTCTGTAGTTACACACGTGTTCTGCAGTTAACACTGTGTTACACACGTGTTCTGTAGTTACACACGTGTTCTGTAGTTACACACGGTTTCTGTACACAGTTTCTGCAGTTACACGTGTTCTGCAGTTACACACGTGTTCTGAGTTAACACAGTGTTTGTTACACACACACGTGTTCTGCAGTTACACACGTGTTCTGCAGTTACACACAGTGTTCTGCAGTTACACACGTGTTCTGCAGTTACACACGTGTTCTGCAGTTACACACGTGTTCTGCAGTTACACACGTGTTCTGCAGTTACACACGTGTTCTGCGTTACACACGTGTTCTGCAGTTACACACGTGTTCTGTTAACACGTGTTCTGTTACACACGTGTTCTGCAGTTACACACGTGTTCTGTAGTTACACACGTGTGCAAACATGTTCTGTGTTCATGTGATTCATGTGTTCATATTCAGCCCTCTCGCATGTTAATGCTCCTGGACGTGTTTAGAATCAGTCAAGTGCAAAGTGTCTTTGAGCGTCCTGAAAAGCACAAAATAAGTCATATGTATTATTATGATTATGGTTACGATTGTTATTATGATTACTATTATCATTACAATTATTATTTTTATTATTTTTATTCCTGTGACTATTTTTTTTTATTCTTCTTCTTCTTCTTTTTTATTATATTACTATTATTTTATTGCTATTATTATTATTATTATTATTATTATTATTATTATTATTATCATCATTAATATTACTATTATCATTACAATAATTATTTTTTACATCATAATTATCACTACTACGACTATATTACTATTTTTATTATTACTATTACTATTATTATTTTTATTATTATTATTATTATTACTGCTGTTGTTATTATTATCATTATTATGTTATTATTTTTATATTATTGTTCTTTATTTTTATTATTATTGTTATTAATGCTGTTATTATTATTATTATTATTATAACTAATACTATTATTATTACTAGTACTATTATTATTAATATTATTCATAATATTACAATTAATTATTATTATTATCATTATTATTACTATTATTATTATTATTATTAATATTATTATATATTACAATTAATTATTATTATCATTATTATTACTATTATTATTATTATTATTATTATTATTATTATTATTATTATTTATTATTATTATTATAACTAATACTATTATTATTACTAGTACTATTATTATTAATATTATTCATAATATTACAATTATTATTATTATTATTATCATTATTATTACTATTATTATTATTATTATTATTATTTTATTATTATTATTATTATTATTATTATTATTATTATAAGTCTCTGGCAGTTTTACCTGTTCACTGTGTGTGTGAGCCCGGCCTCTTCCTGTGGGAGATCTTTGGAGACAAAGTCAGGTCTGAGGGCGAGTCCTGAGGTTCAGAGGAGGAGCGCGTCCTGAAGAGCTGAGTCTGAAAGAGAGAGAAGAGAAGAGAGATCACAAAGAGAGAGAAGAGACAAAGAGAAAGAGAGAGAAGAGAAAGAGAGATCACAAAGAAGAAAGAGAGAGAAAGAAGAGAGATCACGAAGAAGAAAGAGAGAGAGAGAAGATCACAAAGAAGAAAGAGAGAGAGAGACACAGAAGAAGAGAGAAGAGAAAAGTAGACAGAGAGGAGGAAGTTAGAACAAAGTGCTCCAATCCGTGAAGAGAGAGTTCACCGCAGAACAAACCGACCAGAAGAACCTCATCTCCGGTGAAGGCTCGGAGCTCTTTCTGTCTGTTCATGTCACGCGTGATTCTACTGCAGATATCTGGGATGAGACGGCGTATTTTTGTATTTAATCGTACTGCGAGTTTGGTCATTCGTGCTGAAGATGAGGCTCCACCCCCAAAGAAAAAGACCCTTTAAAATGCCACGAAATCCGAAGCCAAGACTAGAGGCGAGATGAAGTAGACCGTGGTAAAGTTTCAATGATCAACCGGAATAATACTCGTTTTTTTTTAAATTTACAGTGTAGAAATGTCGTTAGTTTGTTTCAGTATTGAACGTAATGATAAAAACCTTTTTATTGTTTTCATTTTAAAGGGTCTGTATTTAAACCCAAAACACCACTGAAGAGTAAAGCAACCAGACTGTCCCAGACCAAAGCAAACACCAGTGCTGCAGTTCAACAACCTGTCCACCAGGGGGCAGTGTGCCGACCTGTTCTTTTCCCGCTTTGGCCCGTTTCCTCTGCGGCGGCTGCGAGTCCTTTTGCGTCCCGGCGGAGGGTCTCTTGCCCCGTTCGTCCCTCGCCCCCGTCTCTTGCTCCAGATTCGTCGGCGTCGTCGGCGGAGACGTAGCGACGCCGAAGCTATCCATGCTAACCTCCAGCTGTTTTATCGATGCTTCCAGGCTGTCGATGGAATCCAGCGCGTTTTTACACAGTTCCTTCGCGGGTTTTTTTGGTCGGGGCGAAGAAATAGGCACATTTTTGTTCCCCTTAGCATTTGTTACTTCGGTTTCTTCTTGGTTCTTGGATTTACCCTTTCGAATGGCGCGGCTAATCTCGCTAGCTTATTTTTCGGAAACTTTATCTTGAATTTATCTTGCGTCCGACTTTTTGACCTGCGCGTCGTCTTGAACTTCCCCCTGAAGGTAAACTGAACCGGAGCGCTGACTTTCGTTTGCTCTCGTCCTGTTCAAAACGCTTTCGCGGACTTCGCCAGCTCCTCCTCGCATTCGAAGATGGTGGAAAGTCTATTGGAAAGCAGCTTCGATGTCGACGGGTTCGTTCCAGAAAACGAGAACGGCTCCTGGGAGAAATCGGTGCAAAATCTTCAACGCCTGGTTGTCGAACGCCATATCGGTGCGTTCCCGTTTTCGGACGTCTTTGCCGGCGAACTGCTCTCTCTTTCACTCAGACTATCGATTTTACTTGTCGTATCTTGAATTAGATGGTTGAAAGTTTGGTCCGAAGCTGTGGAATTCACTTTTGTATAACATTTTTCGCTGATCTGCTCCAGCGACACGATATTGGGGCGTATTTTTGTAAAACGGGGAGAGACGCATTCTTCGTTTGAGGGTTTGTAGCGTTGTTGATTTCAATGTTTTGGTCAGACTTTGCGCCATTTTGACCATTTTCCGGGTCCGATCCGCGGCGATGTGTTTTGTGTGTGTTTGCAGATTCGATGGTAGCGTTAGCGCATCTTGAGCGGCCATTCTTTTGTTTGGTTTGTTGTTGTTGTTGTGTTTCCAGGAGTTGAACGTCCATTTTGTGCAGCTCTAAGAGACGCATCAACTGTGACCTGGAGGAAAACAGATTCTCCTTTGTTAGACACAATTATAAGAAACATAATAGATATAATATAATAATTAATAAATAATAATAATATAATAATAATACAATAATAATAATAATACAAAATAATGGTAATAATAATAATAAAATAATAGTAATAATAATTAATAATCCAAAAATTAAATAATAATAATCCAAAAATAATAGTAATAATAATATGATAACAATACAAAATAGTAATAATAATAATAATAAAAAATAATAATAATAATAATAATAATAATAATATATAATAAATAATAATATATTAATAATATAAAATATTATAATAATAATAATAAATAATAATAATGATTAAAATAAAATATAGCAGAACCATAATTTAATTTGAACTGATTTCTTTAAAAAACAACATAATATTTACACATATTTGCTTTGGCGTCTCATGTTTTAGAACTTAAAATAAGTTTGCATTGAAAACCACACATGACTTTCTCCCAGTCAAGCGTTCCTCATCGGATTTTGTGCTAGCCTCCATCTACTGGCAGCAGAAGGAATTACCATGGGGAAATAAATAAAAGCTAGCTCTCCCCGACGTGCTGAGTAAACCACACAGTTGTAATGAACATGATGATGATGGACTTAAAACCGCACGGGGACCTCCAGAGTGAGAAATTTGAAGCGAGTGTCTTTTCGAGGCCTTTGTGAGTAGAGGACCTTGTAAACAGGTTTGATGGAACAAGATTGAATTAAGATAAACACAACTGCAGGTATGTTTTTGACGAGGGAACAATGTTAAAAGAGTTTTGCATACTCTGTGTCCGTAGACATTCAGAGGTTAACCACAATGCTAGCTTCACAATGCTAGCTTCACAAAGCTTCACAATGCTAGCTTTAATTTGACTCGTGCGTTGGCAGAAGAACATGTTAAACGTTTACCTCTGTGTCTTTCCTCTCTTTTGTCTCAGTTATCGCTGTAGCCGTGGTGGAGCGGGCAGTGATTGGAGCCGGAGTTCACCGTCGGCGCTGCACTTTTCTGGGGTTTGGGTTTGACCTCCGGAGGCTGCCGAGGCGGTTTGGTCATCGGCACTTTCTCACGCTCCACCTGAGGACCAAAGACTTTAAAGATGAAAACTGAACTATCAACTGGTGCGATAGAAAACTGCTGCTGGGATAATTGTATTTTTGCTCAAAACATAAACCCAAACACTACTGACTAGTATTTTATTAATCAAACTTTTTATACTTTGTCAGTATATTTCAGTGTGAAGCATAGTGTGTTGGAAGCTCCCTCTTTCTCAGTCTGGACTTTTGTGATCAGGACTGTCTAACTCATCCCACCCTGCTCAGGTCAGGGGCAGGAGTTGAGATGTTATAGCTCCCAATGTGGTCTGTTTCTCTCTTGGGCTCCAGGTGGACTTTAGCTAACGAGGAGCCCAAACCAGATGATTGGATGAGAGAGACGCAGACTCGGGCCAAAACAAGACGGCAAAACAGCAGAGAGAACACACAAAAAAAGAATAATTTCTCCCCAAACGCTGACTTGATCTTGTGCTAAAGCGCCGTATTTCCACCGATGCTAACTTACATGTCGAGTCTTAGCAACAAAGCTAGCAAAGCACGCTAGCAACAGCAGTTTCCTGTTCATCGCCGCGCGGCACTGGCTTTGTCACGACCCAAAATGTGATATTTCCAGGTCGTAATGCGTCCAAAGCCAACGCATTACGTGAAGAGAGGTTCAAACGCGGCGTCGAGGCTTTGCAGAGAAGGCAAAGAAATGAGGCAAAACGGTTCCTGTGCACGCTAGCTTTAGCCACATCTCACGCAAACTAGCTGTTTTAAAAGGAGAGGAATTGAACACCCATTAATAAATAATAATAATAATAATATATATAAATATAAATAAAAATAAAAATAAATAATAATAAATAAATAATAAATAATAATATAAATTAATAAATTAATTATATATAAAATAATAATACTAATACATAATACATATAATAAATAATAAATAAATAAATAAATAAATAAATACATACATAATACATATATCATATTCATACATACATACATACATACATACATAAATACATAAATAAATACCTAGGTCCCGCTGCGTCGTTCACTCGACAGCTTCACATTCAAAACCTGATCTACCTCAACTGTTCACACATTGTATTACGCAATGAAAATAGATCGTATTAAAGAAAGACGCCGCTTTCACTGACCTCTGCGGAGGATGGCGCGAGTCTCACTTTACCGCTTTGTTTTGGTTACGCTAAAGAAAAGTAATATAAAATAATGACAGACAAATCTGAAAGCGTTGTCTGCATCTCAGAATGAAGCGCACGCTCTCCGGGTTTGAAGACACTTGACTCGCTCGTGTTGTGTTTCGCGCTCCCGTCTTCGCTCGTGTGGATCTGTCCCTCTGCACCAAGGACAACTGCAAGAACAACGACCGATTTAAAAAATAAAAAACCCGTAACGCCCAAGACGAGCCGGTCCCCTGAATTCCTGTGCGAGGCGAGGAGGAGGATTTGGGCCTCGCTGTCCTCTCTGCCCTGGTTTGGTCTGCTTAGTCCGTAGAGTCGGGCTCACGCTGCCATCTGGGGCCGGCCTTGTTGTTTCCTATAATAAATGATATTAACATAAATGCTCATTGAAAGTCTTATAAGAGTCTGCTGGACATCATTTTAGACTTTTGCCTTAGAACCTTGTGACAATCTGTTTCTCGCGGGTTCCAAAGGTCGACAGATTAGTTGAAATATAGATAATGTCGTGAATGTTATGAAGGTATGCAAATTCAATAAAATACTGCAAAACGAGTGGAATAACAAGTAAAATTTAAACAAAATTAGCGTATAAAGTGATATTTCTGCACTTTTGTGATTCATTTTCAAACCATTTCACATTCGTCTCGTGATTAAACCTCGGCTCAAACCTTTAAAGACACGTTCCAACGCTAAAAAAAATATATGAACTTTGGTCCGAGGTTGGAATCTAACCGCTAACCTCGTTGTGAGAGGGCAAACATGTAAAACGGCTGGATGAACTTGACTGTCACTCAAGGTTCTGCAAATGAAAGTATAAATATTAATGTAGTATTCAAATGAGTAGTTTCTGTTTTTATATAACATCGGGAAAAAAAGATGAAACTTTAGATCGTTTCAAACATTTCAAAACAGAATGCGTTTAAATCACACACATTCCTTACACTTTTTAATTTTGGACATTTATGACTAATATATATCCTCCCTTTTATCCGCAAGAGCCTCATTTTCCATTTCGGACTTATTTGCCGTTATTGTTCATGATTATTTGATTTTATGTTTATTTTTTTCTTATTACGACTTGTTCGTTTGGCACTGAAGTCTATCATGAATTTAAATACTTCTTGTTTGACAAATGAACTAGATGAGTGACATAGAGGAGGGCACAGAGGAGGACACAGGGAAGGGCACAGAGGAGGGGCACAGAGGACGCAGAGGAGACATAGAGGACGCAGAGGAGGACACAGAGGAGGATGCAGAGGAGGACACAGAGGACGCAGAGGAGGACACAGGAGGAGGGACCAGAGGAGGACCACAGAGGAGGACACAGGGAAGGGCACAGAGGACGCAGAGAGGACACAGAGGGGACGCAGAGGAGGGCACAGAGGAACGCAGAGACATAGATGCGAGGAGACAGAAGAGGACTCAGAGAGACGCAGAGAGGACACAGAAGGAGGACACAGACGACGCAGAGAAGGCACAGAGGACGCAGGAGGACATAGAGGAGACCACAAGGGAACAGAGACCAGAGGAGACGCAGAGAGGCGCAGAGGAGGACGCAGAGGAGGACACAGGAAAGGGCACAGAGGACGCAGAGGAGGACACAGAGAGGCACAGAGGATGCAGAGGAGGGCATAGAGATGCAGAGAGGAATAGAGGAGGACATAGAGAGGACACAGAGGACACAGAGAGAACACGAACAGAGAGGACCAAGAGGGACAAGAGGACCAAGAGGACACAGGAGAGGACCAGAGGAGGACAAGAGGAGGACAGAGAGGACACAGAGCCACAGAGGACGCAGAGGAGGACATAGAGGACAGAGGAGGAGAGACATAGAACATAGACGATGGACACAGTGGAGGACGAAGAGAGCAGAGGTGTGCACAGAGGAGAATACAAAGGACGCAGAGGTGGACGAGAGGAGGACGCAGAGGAGGATGAGAGGAGGACGCAGAGGACATAGAGGAGGACGCAGAGGACGCAGAGGAGAGAGCGCAAGGACAGAGAGGACAGAGGAGACAGAGGAGGATGCAGAGGACCAGAGGAGGATGCAGAGGAGGACACAGGGACATAGAGGAGTCACAGAGGAGGATGCAGAGGAGGGCGCAGAGAAGACGCAGAGGAGGGTCAGACGGTGGTTTACCTCTGAACTCGTGGACTTGGTGGATCTCCTGGTCACGTTTGGAGAGTTTGGAGTCTGAACCCCGGAATCGGAGCAGTTCTGTGGGGTTCTGAAGGAGGAGCGAGGAAGGGGTTTGGGGGAGCCCTGGGTCTGGGCCTGGGTCTGGGCCTGGGTCTGGGTCTGGGCCTGGGTCTGAACCTGGGTCTGAACCTGGGTCTGGTCTAAGTCGTCTTTGGACTGAACGAAGGACTCGGACACACTCCTGAGAGAGAGAGAGGTTTGAATGTGTTATTTTCAGATGTGTCGTTCTTGGCGAGCTTTTTCCTTGTTCTTTTGTTGTACAATAAGATTCACGTCATAAAGAGTCAAATAAACGTCAATAACTCTTTGTGGACTTTTATATCTGGACTTATAAAAGCTGCTCAAATCAGACCGTAATTATAATGCACAGACATCGCACGAACGTCAGGCCGAACTGGACGCCGCTCTCGTTCGAACGTTCTCCGCTTGTGTGGCGCGGCCGTTCTGGTTCAGAGCTCATGTGTGTGTAGGTGTGTGCGTGTGTGTGTGTGTGTGTCTGTGAAGGTTCCTGGTTCCTGTACCGGTGCAGCGTGCTCAGTTCCTCCGTCAGGTTCCTGATCCGGCACAACATGGAGTCCATCTTCAGCGGCTCCTCTTTGAGAAAGCGCATCACCTCCACCTCCAGGCGCAGCACGGAGCACATACGACTCTGCAGCTGAGGGAAGTCCCCTGAAAAACACACACACACACACACACACACACACATGCACACACACATGCATACACACACAAGCACAGACACGCACACACTGCAAATGTCACCGTCTAATCAAGATTTATTCACTTTAAACAAGATAAATCCGATTTTTCTACTGAAGTAATCGCTAAATAAATCAGATTATAAAGATTATTTCAGGATTTCTTGCTCGTTAAAATGCACTTCCTGGAACATTTCTGCCTAAAACGAGTATATTTTTCTAGTTTTAAGAACGCGTTCAGACGTCAGAATCAGGTTTATGTGCTACTTTAGTGCTTTTTTATGGGACAACTGCAAAAAGGGACAAGATCTGCAGGGGGTCAGCTGAAGATTTTGGAGTCGAATCTAATTTATATTTCCCGAACATAGAAATACACAGTTAACTTGTACTTTTCTGTGCAGTTGTAGTATTTTGAGCGCAGATTTTGGATACTTGGAGATACGTCATAGTTTTGGTCGCCTTTGACCCCTTTTGTGTCGACAGGGCCGTCTTTAGGCGACTACAGCTCCACGTACGGTTGCCGGCCCCCAAAGCGCTGCACGTCGGACACTTTGTCGGACACGGTCGAGGCAGGTTTCAGGACTCGTTATCGCTCGTTTCCCCCCGCCCCTTCCCCGCCCCCCCCGTCTTTGGTCCCGCCCCGTCGCGGCGTCACCTTTCAGCAGCGCCATGGCCTGGCCCACTTTGCGCAGGCTGACGGCAGCGAGTTCCACGTCTCGGAGACTCACAGAACCTGGACCGGACCGGACTGAGCTCTGCAGCGCGCCCACGAACTCCTCCAGCTCACTGAGGGTACAGAGAGTGAGACGGAGAGTGAGACGGAGCGTGAGACGGAGAGTGAGACGGAGAGTGAGACAGAGAGTGAGACAGAGAGTGAGACAGAGAGCGAGGCATAGAGTGAGAGGGAGAGTGAGACGGAGAGTGAGACGGAGAGCGAGAGACGGAACATGAGACAGAGGCGGAGGGGGAGACGGAGCGTGAGACGGAGAATGAGACAGAGAGTGAGACAGAGACTGAGGCAGAGAGTGAGACAGAGAGCGAGACAGAGACTGAGGCAGAGAGTGAGACGGAGAGCGAGACTGAGGCAGAGAGTGAGACGGAGAGCGAGACTGAGAGGGAGAGTGAGACGGAGACAGAGACTGAGGCAGAGAGTGAGACGGAGAGTGTGACGGAGCGTGAGACGGAGAGTGAGAGACAGAGAGTGAGACAGAGAGCGAGGCATAGAGTGAGAGGGAGAGTGAGACGGAGAGTGAGACGGAGTGTGAGACGGAGAGTGAGACAGAGACTGAGGCAGAGAGTGAGACGGAGAATGTGACGGAGACCGAGACAGAGAGTGAGAGGGAGAGTGAAAGGGAGAGTGAGACGGAGAGTGAGACGGAGAGTGAGACGGAGAGGGAGACGGAGAGGGAGACGGAGAGGGAGACGGAGAGCGAGACAGAGAGTGAGAGGGAGAGTGAGAGTGAGACGGAGAGTGAGACGGAGAGTGAGACGGAGAGGGAGATGGAGAGGGAGACAGAGAGTGAGGCAGAGAGTGAGATGGAGAGTGTGACGGAGAGCGAGACAGAGAGTGTGACAGAGAGGGAGAGTGAGACGGAACATGAGACAGAGGCGGAGGGGGAGACAGAGCGTGAGACGGAGAATGAGACAGAGAGTGAGACAGAGACTGAGGCAGAGAGTGAGACAGAGAGCGAGACAGAGACTGAGGCAGAGAGTGAGACGGAGAGTGTGACGGAGAGCGAGACAGAGAGTGAGACGGAGAGGGAGACGGAGACAGAGACTGAGGCAGAGAGTGTGACGGAGAGTGTGACGGAGAGCGAGACAGAGCGTGAGAGTGAGAGGGAGAGTGAGACGGAGAGTGAGACGGAGAGTGAGACGGAGAGTGACGAGACGGACAGAGAGAGTGAGAGGGGAGACGGAGAGAGTGGAGAGAGTGAGGGAGACGGAGAGCGAGACAGAGAGTGAGAGGAGAGTGAGAGTGAGACGGAGAGTGAGACGGAGAGTGAGACGGAGAGAGACGGAGAGCAGAGAGTGAGAGAGAGTGAGAGGGAGAGTGAGACGGAGAGGGGAGAGTGAGACGGAGAGTGAGACGGAGTGAGACGGAGAGTGAGAGAGTGAGAGTGAGAGTGACGGAGAGTGAGACGGAGAGTGAGACGAGAGTGAGACGGAGAGGGAGACGGCGAGGGAGACAGAGAGTGAGGCAGAGAGTGAGATGGAGAGTGTGACAGAGAGGGAGAGTGAGACGGAGGGAGTGAGACGGAGAGTGTGAAAGAGAGTGAGACAGAGTGTGACAGAGAGTGAGACGGAGAGTGTGACGAGAGAGAGCAGAGAGTGAGACGGAGAGTGTGACAGAGAGTGAGACGGAGAGCGAGACGGAGAGCGAGACAGAGAGTGAGACAGAGAGCGAGAGATGGAACGTGAGACAGAGACAGAGGGGGAGACGGAGAGTGAGGCAGAGAGTGAGACAGAGAGCGAGACAGAGTGAGGCAGAGAGTGAGGAAGAGAGTGAGACGGAGAGTGTGACATAGAGTGAGAGGGAGAGTGAGACGGAGGGCGAGGCTGAGAGCGAGACAGAGAGTGACGGCAAGTGTGACAGAGAGTGAGACAGAGAGGGAGACAGGGAGGGAGACAGGGAGTGAGACAGGGAGTGAGACAGGGAGTGAGACAGGGAGGGAGACAAGTCGAGTCCCAAGTCCATTGATCAGGTCAAGTCTGAAGTCATCAAAAGAGTGCTTCAAGTCTGACTCGAGTCCTCACGTCTGCAGTTCTTCTGAATAACTGAAAACAGCACTTCTCCAAAGCGACTGTGGGCTTTAGGTGAAGAAACTTGAAACTGTGGTTTAGTTTTGAGCATTAGCGAAGTGGAAATGTGCGCTGATGTTCTGGGGCCGATCGGACTCGTTTGTGGTGCGATCGCGGCTCTGATTAGAAACATAAACTTATCAAATGTCACGTTCTGTCCTTTGTCTAAAGTCCACCGCTCGCCCCGGGACAGTCCTGCTCTTTTCACACATGTCTGTTCAAAGAAAGACCCAGGGACAGTGGCAGAGTGGTTAGCCTGTCGTCTCGGCGCGGAGGCTGTGGGTTTGACTCCTGATCTGTGCGAGTTGGAGCGTGCGAGTGCGGCTTGTGTTACTGTGGAGACGCTGTGGAGACACGCTGGAGACACACAGGACGCTGGGGGGGCGGTCTCGCTCTGTCCACTCTCGTCTCATCAGCGCTGAAGCCTGAAGGGTCTCACTCACGTCTCTGTCCTCACTTCACTCACAAACGCGACGCTCACTTTCTACTTCAGAAATCCCAGTGTTCACATGTTAGATTCAGCGTCGTCGCGTCCTTTTGACGTGGTTAACATGAGCCCCTGGATGAGGGAGGGGAGAGGTGGGCAATACTGCATGTGCGTCCCACAAACGGACAAATCGGACATTTGTTTGTCTCCAAAGGTTAAGGTTATTTTGTTTCCCAGTATGGAAATTTGTACTGTATTTGACCCATTCTTCAATCCCTCTGGAGCAGGTCTAGTCTTGGTCAGGAGGAGGAGCCTTCGCTGGAGGATTTGACCAATGGTGCGCGTTTTGAGGAATTCAGAGGAAACCCTCATAGACACAGAGAGAAACATGCAAACCCTGCACAGAAAGGCCTGAGAGTCAAACCCGCGACCTTCTTGCTCTGAGACGAGAGTGCAAACCACTCTGCCACCGTGTCTGTTCAGAAAGA